>FTPT01000339.1:0-23106 GCA_900156845.1 Coprinopsis strossmayeri | reverse complement strand
GGTTGTCTACCTATGGGATTTTGGCACCCAGACGCTATGGGTTATGGCGTTTCACAGGGTTATGGGTTATGGATATGATTTCTCCGCCTACCGACCTGGTGGATCAAAGAAACTATGGGTTCTCACGGGTTATGGGTTTTTGCTGGTATGGGTTATTGCGGTGTTGACTGTATATCGTATCAATCTATTTATGCCCCACTACCTCTTTGGTTAACTCCATTTCAGAACAATAGAAATCGTGCCCTCAAGCGCAGTAGCAGTATATGTCAGGATACCAGGACTGCCGCGTGACGAGAAGAACGAGGAATGAAGCTGCATTTGAATGGCAGCGGTGTTCTATCAGAGCCGCTCCGTCATCAATATTCAGAAAGCGAGAATAACGTATAGATACGAACAACGTGAATCGAGTCTCCGTCTCCATCTTCAAAGGTATTGGTACTCCTTTCTCGTCCATGGCCTGCTTGATATCGAAGATGGCTAGGACAGATGCGAGCGTCAATGACAGCGTCGCGTTACTGAAATGTCTACCAGGGCAAAGTCTTAAAAACGGGGCAGGCAGTAGTAAGTCAAAGTGAAATTAAAGCCTCGGGGAAGTATATAGCTATTACCTGCGACCATACCCGAAGGCACCAGCATCGGGACCGACTATCGTCTCGTCTAGTTGCCCATCCTTGAGGAAGCGCTCGGGCCTAAACTCCATCGGGTCATCAAATAAATCCGGATCGTGCATAATCGCCCTATCACGGCGGCAACAAGCGTTAGCATTTACATAAGTGCATAAAACGGGATAGAAAATACCATAAATTAGGCAGAATCAATGTACCACCGGGAATGAAGCACCCATCATATACATCGTCTTCTTGGGATGCGTGTGGAACACCTGAGGGAATCAGTTGACATTTGTCTTCACAACCAAATCCAAAGAGAGCAAACCAAATGGCAGGACAGTGTGCCAGCGAGAAATCTCTTTAACTACAGCTTGCACATATGGCATGCTTTCTGTATCGAGGCAGGTTGGTAAACGTCCCACACCAACGACAGAGTCGATTTCAGCCTGTGCCTTGCGCTGAATCTCGGGGTGCATTGCCAATGCTAGCAAGAGTGCCACAGCCGAGCTGACTGTCTAAGCTGGAATTAACTAGCGTCAACGCAATGGGACCAGGAGAGTTACCGTGTCGGATCCCGCTGTGACAAGACAGTGAACATAATATGAATATTCGATTGCCCACCAAACTGCCTTATAGGGCCGGAAGACGTACCAATGAAAGCCTGAGCAGCAGTGTTACGAGCGACCAGATGTTGATAAGTATAGTCCGGATGGGATTCTTCAGGAAGCGATTCGATGAGATGCCTCGCCAAACTTTCCCCTATGATCTCCCCTTCTTTCTACAAATGATTTGGCGACCGAATATCAATGACTGACGAGTCAGAAAAGGGTCTTGAAAAGGACGAGACACACCATGAAGAGCTTAACATCCTCAAACGGTTTCTCGACCACCTGCGTTCCAAACTTTCCGAACGTCATCAAGGAACGCTTCCAACTAGCGCCAGGGAACCAAGAAGGAACATGGCGGAGCTTAGGAAAGGTGTCGACGAGCAGACGACCTGTAACAGCATACTCAACAAAGCCTCGCAAGAATCTGTTGTTAGTTTCGATTAGGCGCTTGTTATACTCAATATCCTCCACCCCATACGATGTACGGATTATGATGGAGCTGAATAGACTGGTCACCCGAATAGGCGTGAGTCAGTGAGTAAAAACATGACTTGTTCCGCCGGAGATCTACTCACAATCTTGTATCCTCATAAAACGAACTTGGATCTTCCAACAAACGGCGGAGGTATCCGGCAACCTCTTGTTCAATGACGGGGTAATGATTCGGTACCTGTACTAGACCGAAGAATCTATGGAACTCCCGTCTATGGTCCCGCCACAGCGTTCCATACGGCATCGTTCCAAACGCCCAATCGATAACGATCCTGCGGTGCGGGTCCCGCGTGGCAGGCGGCCGGTCAGGACTCCAGAATACCCTACATAAAAGGAACTCACAGTTCATTTAGAGCTGAATAGAGACGATCAGAGTAGTTGGAGGCTCGTTTGCCTAAGAGCTCTTGAGCAGATGCCAACGAGTTCAATACCACTATCGGCTGTCCCAAAGCACTCATATAGATTACATCGCCTAGCAAGCTTTGAGAAAGGTCTGATTTTAGGGCATCATCTGGGTATGCATACCGTATTGTTTTGACCATTCCTTATACACTCGCCAGGGCTCTTCCAGAGGTATTTGGAAGACGTTGCCTATGATAGGGTGCCCTTTCGGCCCGGGAGGGAGCGGATAGCCCGACGGGCGCTTAATGAGTCGATGAAGCGCATAAGCAGCGGCCACTGCAACCGCAAGGAAAATGGCTGCCATAGGCCACTGCGGTTGAAGGGAAACTTGGGGAGTATAGGACAGCATGAATCCTCTAAGCGCATCCTATCTTCGCGGGCTTCCTTAAATCAAGATAACTCGTCCCGCCAAGGTAACTTGCATTAGGTTTGAGTCCAACAGGCCTGAAGATACGGTCTCGCCTTACATTCAGTTCCCGAGCGCCCAGGTCACAATCCCCTAAGAGTTACGTTGACCGTCACAGCTATAGCCGCAGTAGAGTCGCAGGTAGTCATATTGAAATGATGGTTGGTTGCCATTGGGTCCGAGAAGGGTAATCATAGGGTGGTCAACGCAGGGGGAACATGAGCGAAATAGCAACCAAATTGATTTCTCAACAAAAAACATGCGGTGTATGACGTGTAGACAACGCCACGATTATGATTACCCAAATCTACGGCCGCAAGAGAGCAACATGCTGAGGAGAGCGAGGGACGAAGTCGACCTTGAATGGGTACGGCATTCTGCACAAGAGGGGTCCACGTTAGAAACTCGAACAGCGAAGAGACTAGAACCACGAACAGGAGAATACGAGAGAAATCAGCCTCTATGTTCAATGTCACTGGGTTACCGTTCTCGTCCTTTCCAGGCTTGATATCAAATATAGCCAAAACCGACGCTGCCATTAACGTCAGCGCATCGTTACTCAGGAATCTGCCCGGGCAAATTCTGTTGCAAAAAAAAGTGTTAGCGAATGGAAGAGCCAATACTGGTCAGGGACGTGCCTGCGGCCATAGCCGAAGGCAGTTGCTTCGGGATCCAGTACATCTGGGTTGGGCTCGCCATCCTTAGTGAGATATCGCTCCGGCTTGAATTTCATAGGCTCGTCGAAGTGTTCCGGGTCGTGCAAGATCCCCCTAAGGAGTGTCAGGACCTTAAGGATGAACTCATACCGGATAGGGTAAAATATACCATGTATTCGGCAAGATGATTGAGCCTGCAGGGATGAGGTACCCTTCGTAAACGTCCTCCTTCTCCGAGACGTGTGGCACGCCTTAATTGACAGTCAAATATTAATAGTCAGTAACGAACGCATTGTTAGCGCGGAGAAACGCACATAAGGGGAGAACAGTGTGCCAACGGCTGATCTCTTTGATCATGGCTTGGATATACGGGAGGTGTTCACGATCCGCAGGAATCGGTAGGCGCTGGCCTCCGGTCACTGTCTCAATTTCTTCCTGTGCCTTGCGTTGTACCTCGGGGTGCAACGCGAGCACGAGGAAGAGTGCTAACGCAGAGCTAATCGTCTATCGAAACCCCCGTTATTGAGTCGCAAAGAAGACTCAAGGACTCGAAGAAATCCTCACCGTATCAGAACCCGCTGAGAACATCGGGCATAAGTAAATAACAGGAAGCTAGCATTGGAAAAAACCTGAACTCACCGATGTATGATTGTGCGGAAATATCACGGGCCAGCAAATCCTCCTGGGGATATCTGGGATCTGACTCGTCTGGAAGTTGTTCAATGAGAGTTCTTGCAATGCTGGAGAACCCGTCTGGATCGTTGGTCCCAGATTTCTACAGACGAGAGAATCCTTTATGTCCACTCATGAAATGCCAATGATAGAATACACACCACCCGAGATTTAGCATCGTCGTATGGGCCCTGGATAACGCTGTAGGAGATCCTGCCGTAGTGTTCGAGAATTTGCTTCCATCCGGCTCCAGGAAGCCAGGAAGGAATATTACGAAGGCTTGGGAATGTGCTAACAAGCAAACGACCCGGGGCTCCGTAGTGGAAGAATTTGTTAATAACGAGGTCAGCGGTATGTACCAGCTTCTTGATAGCATCGATGTCATCCATGCCATACGAGATACGCATGATAATGGCGCCGAATAAGCTGAAGGAGAGTGTAAGCGCAAAAATAACAAACGACAAGCCAGAACTTACAGTCCTGTTTGTTCATGGAAGGTCTCTGGTTTATCCAACAACACATTCAAGAACCTATTCGTCTCTTGTTGGACGATGGGATGATAGTTTGGGATGTGTCGGGGATCCATAAATTGATGGAAGATGCGCCTACGATCCCTCCACTTGTTCCCGTACCGCATTAGCGCAAATGCCCAGCCAATTCCCATCCTGTAGCCCGTCAGTACGAGCCGTCAGTAAGTTAAGAACCGAAACACTCACATATCCCTCACGGCAGACTCGGACCGATCCGAATAGTTAGCAGCCCTCTTTCCTAGCACTTCTTGAACGGCAGATAAAGAGTTCAGGACGACGATACCCTGTCCTAGTACCTCCATGTATATGATGTCACCTAAAGTTGACGTACAATGGCGGCGGTCAGGATGTTTGAAAAAAAAAAACACATCGCGAACGCCCTCACCATATTGCTTCCTCCATTCTTTGTATACCTTCCAAGGTTCCAAGAGAGGAACATCGAAAGCATTGCCAATGATGGGATACCCCTTTGGGCCTGGTGGAAGAGGGGCGCCAGCGCGGGACCTCTTGATCCGCGCAAAGGTATACCAAGTAATTAGGCCCACCACCACGAGAGCTGACAGATTTCGCCAGTTCGTCTGTGAACGAAGCAATTCGGATGTGGCCTCCATGACGAGTTCTCCAGAAGCTAGCTTGTGCTGGTATGAAGCCGGCTGTACATCCTTCCATGTGTTTATATAGACGACCTTGAGAAGTTTGCACCTAATGATAGTCTGGAGCTATGACCAATCGACGAGTAGGAATCGTCATGAATTTGGGGAAATAGGGAGCTACGGCGCTACGGTAGGTGAGAGTTTGGAACAAAAACGAGGCTCGTCATAGGTTGAAGCAGGAATCCTCTTCTGGAATACGTAATCCCATGCAATGAAGCGGCTAGAAAGCCGATTTTCAGGACCAATTATGACAGTGCGGTATCCGTGCAGAGTGGGGCCATTTGACAAGGGTGGCGAAACGTAAATTTACGAATCATGTTACCACTGAAACTAACTTTGAAAGGAAACTTCCGTTCGCTCTTATCGGCGGAGTCCAACGAAGAGTCTGATTCGCGGCTCCGCACTCTGCAGGCTTCTCTTACAGAGACACTGCATAGTTTGAGGGTTCCTTCCTCAACAGGGAAGGATGGATACCTCAAGTACTATGGAATACAAACAATCATGTTGCTTTACCTCACCCTCCGACGTAAAAATAGGATCGTATCCTAGAATACGATTGTAGAATCATCAAGGCGCCACAATTCAGTACATAGTGCCCATCATCAGTCAAAGATTTCGTCCTTAAGGGACGTAACGGATTTCAAGGAAACATGCTCGGATCGTGGATGATTGGCCTTGAGAACCCCACTGAGCGGGACGGGCGGCGTCAGCTGACGAATGAACATGACAAGAACGGCTCTGTTAACAATCGTTTCCGCGCGAAATCGCGTTCATATCGCTATTTTTATTGCCGAATCGGTTTACAATGAAGAGAAGCCGGCGCCAAAGGGTCTGAGGGGAACAACAAACTTCTCCTTGATGAACGCGATCCAGAGCACAGTGCCTAGCTCTATATCGTCAGAAAAAGATAGCCGGATGGTGGATCGGGCATGGCAAGAGGCAAACATAACATAGGCTCTTGAATCGCACGTCCGGGTCAGTGCCCGCTGAGCCATCAAGCCCGTTAGGCCTCAGGCTAAAGAGAGGCGGTGACTTGAAGCTTGAATGCGGGTATGTCCTTTTGGGCGCAAAGTGAACAAAGTCCCAGACTGATAAGGCACCGATCGACGCGCTAATCATTGCGCACGAACACTAAAGCGCCCACAATGTTAATGAACCGTGATGTTCAGACAGAGAGAAGGCTTCATCAATCAGTATCAGTATCAGTATCAGTATATTAACCGGCATGGGTCCAATTCCTGAACGCCGGGTCCTGGGATCCTGCGAGCTAACTGTAACTATATCCCAGCTCTCCCCATCCAATATGCAACCAAACTGACGCGCGTGTTTCAGGCCGCTCAGTCACACTAAACAGAAAGAGGGTGCAGTACCCGTTACACGCTACCAATACCCCACACCTCCAAGTTTCTCATGGAATCTAAGATATAAGGATCGGAACCTCGACAACAAGCTTGAGCACCTCATACGCGAATTTCGCGACCAGATTAATGGTAGACCGGAGAGCGACAATTTTAACTAGACCATAGGCAAGGGATGGATAGTCTGCGAGACGAGCAGGTAGGGTAGGGACTGCGAGTCTCATCTCTATCCAAAAATTATCCCAAAGGCGTATAAGGTCATCAGACGCATCACATTCCAGTAATACATGCTCTGGGGACTCAGCTTTCGTCTTTCAGAAGCGGATGCCTCTACGATTGGAGAGCCCCAACGCATTCGAGACCGCCTTGCATTAATCGTCTATTAATGGCCGAGTTACGGAATGCCTGACCCATCACGCAAAGTCCCCGACTCTATCAGGTCATCGCTATTAACGAAGATCCGAATCCTGCAGAACGGGGTTCGAAAGTGTCAGATCAAATACTCGTCGAGTGCAAAGAGCCTTCAGCTTAACAGAGTACTCCGGATAACTACATACTGTACTAATAGAAGCAGATGTCCCTTTACAGGCTGTTCAACAAACCGGCGGGCCGTGCTGAGGAGACCGGGGAACGATGTCGCACTCAAAAGGCAAAGTTACTCTAGAGGGAGTCGAGCAAAGAATAGATAGAGGCTCGAAGATGGCAAGAGACGAGCGTACGTACGTGGCTAGGCCCCTGTCATGCAATTTCAACGATAATGGGATTGGATTCCCGTTATCGTCCTTTGACGGGTTCACGTCGAAGCATACAAGCAGGCAGGCAACTAACAAGGTTAGGGAGTCGGTGCTCGGGAAATGCCCTAGACATATCATATCGAAAAAAGCAACGCGTTTTCCGTTAAAAGAAATACAGCTTTTAGGGCGGGGACACATACCATCAACCATATCCAAATGCGGCAGCTTCAGGATCGAGCACGGAAAGGTCAAATTGCCATCTTTCAAGTAACGCGTCGGGTTGAACTCCATAGGCTGTTCGAATATCTCCGGATCGCGAGCTCTAGTCGGTAGGCATAGTCAGGATTCGTGCTATCAGGTAGCTGGAACAACGTTACGATTGATATGGCCCGGAGGGAGAAGGTATAGTAGAGTACGAGCATGACATGTCTCAACTCATTTCAGAACATCAATCCCAATACTGGAGACTTCCCGCAGTTCGCCACGAGATAAAAACATGGTCTGACTGAGCCGATTGACTCAAGGGACAGCTACGCTTGAAGCAAGGGTTACAAGAAGCGTCAGAACCAATTATAATGACATATTGAAGGCATACCAAACAATGAATTATATTTCGAAGGTGAAGATCGGGTAGAAAAGGGTAGAACCTGAAAATCTCGGTCGGAGCTGGAAGTGGGAATCTTCAGCACCCGCGGCAGTTCGTTTTCTATTATTATTCCCTCGATTCGTCATAGGGAAGGAAGCAAGATGTGTCATTTCATACTATGAATATCATATCACATACCCCTACAAAGAGACATGATGGATGCTACTAACAGCAAATTGGCAAGAAGTACAGGCGAGAGGGAACCGACTCTCTATCGATTATTCAATAGGGCAGCGTGCTGTGGAGAACGGGGAACAAAATCGCATTCAAATGGCATAGGCGGTCTGTAGGGGTCGAAATATGGCGATCCAGAGTGGGCATAAAAGGACATAAGCCGTGTTGGCTTACAAACTATTCAACAATGCAGCATGATTTGAGGAACGAGGGACAATCTCGCATTCAAACTGCTCAGGCGTCCTGTTACCATTTCGTAAAAAGTCAGAAATAGACAAAACTTTAAGATGATGCATATGATGAACATACGCCACAAATCCCTTCGCGTCCGCCTCCAACTTCAGCTGAATCAAATTCCCATTCTTATCCCTTGACGGGCTCACATCGAAGCACGACAAAAGGGAAGCAGCCATAAACGTCAAAGTGTCAATCGCCAGAGAACGTCCTGGGCATATCCTGATAGGGAATGAGGCAAAGTTGAACATCATGAATATCAAATGTAAATGCGCACCTTCTTCCGAATCCAAATGCAGCAGCTTCAGGATCCAAAACAGAGGGATTAATCTTTCCATCCTTCAGATAACGCTCCGGCCTGAACTCCATAGGTTCTTCAAAAACCTCAGGGTCATGCATTATTGCCCTTCCGCCCATCAATTCTTCAGTGACATCAGATGACATGGATGATAACATACCAGGTATTCACCATGACGATCGTCTTCGCCGGAATGCGATATCCATTAAACACATCGTCCTCATGAGAGACATGCGGGAATCCTACATCTTTCAAATCAGCAGCATAGTCTGGTAACAGGAGCAACAGACAAACCAAGAGGCAGAACTGTATGCCACCGACTAACTTCCTTGATGATAGCTTGAACATAAGGCAGACGTTCGAGATCAGCAACGGTTGGCAGGCATCCCGTCCCAACAACAGTGTCAACTTCTGCTTGGCCTCTGCGCTGTACCTCGGGATACATGGCCAGAGCGAGGAATAGCGCAAGGCCTGAGCTTACCGTCTGTCAACACGAATATAGTCAACTGTTCAACCAACCAACCAAAGAAAGCGTACCGTATCGGAGCCAGCTAACGCAGATGATCAGGCTATCTTCCACGTATATATGAACTCTGTGTACGCACCAAGGTATGAGATTGCCGAAACACTCTTAGCGAGGCGCAATTGGTAGCCATAGTCTGGATCTGTCGTATCAGGGAGCTGCTCAATCAGCTCACCAGCCACATTTCCATGATAACTCTGGACACCGGATTTCTGTAATTAAATTCAGCACACATTTGAAATAATTTGACAGAAGATTACTCTGCTCACCAACCTCTCCTGGGTATCTTCAAAAGCCGTCGTTCTCAGTCGTGCAGAAAGCGTAGCGATATGCTCCACAACACGTCTCCACCCAGTACCTGGAAACCACTTGGGAACATATTGCATAGATGGAAATATCCCAACCAGGAACCGACCAGGAACTGAAGCTTCCGCGAAGGCCTCTACAAGTACCTCCGCTTGTTCGACCAATTCCTTGTTATATGTAAAGTCTTCAGCGCCGTATGAGATTCGTATTATGCTCGTCCCAAATAAGCTGCATCAAGTTAGCCAGTATGAAGAAACATTAGTTATGATTAACGCACTAGCGAGTTGCTTTAGGGAAGCTCTTCGGGTCGTCCATCAAGCGACATAGGAATATCTGTGTCTCCTTCTCCATGGCGGGATGAAATCGTTGTATCTGGCTGTGGGTGAAGCTTCGTTGAAGTAACCGACGATTGTCCTTCCATTCCTGGTCGTGGTAGTCGAGATTAACGACCGCCCAGCCCACGTTCATTCTGTAGGTTTCAAGGATTGTCAGTTTCGCCATGGACTTGACTGAAGCATACTCACAGCTTGATCAGAGCTGACTGTGGACGATCGGAGTAGTTGGGCGCTCGTGCCACCAACAATTCGTTAGCAGAAGCTAACGAATTGAGGACCACGATACCCTGATTCGCCACCTTGAGATAGATCACGTCTCCTAGTCTCGTCTTTAGCAGCCAAGAACGAAGACCCGAATTCAAGAAAGTACACACCATAGCGATTTCTCCACTCCTTGTAGACCTTCCACGGCTGCTGCAACGGTATTTGGAGTATGTTCCCAATAAGCGGCCATCCTGCAGGACCCGGGGGTAGAGGTAAACTACGAGCATTCCCCCACCTCCACAGCGTGACGAAAGAGACGACTGCTAGAGCACTGGCAGCACCCAAGCACTCTGCCTTCCACCCAAATAGCGACTCGAGCTCCATTGCGCTGAGAACCGATGCCTGGGGTGGACGTCAGCCTCAAGGTTGGACACGCAACATCGAAAGCGTTTTCTCAGACTGTCTGTCTGTGAATAAGAGAACCTGACGTTGCCAGACGTTGCCTAATGACTGGCGCCGCGGAGCCGAATAAGCTGGTCCTCGAGGCCTCTCACTCAATCAAGGACTAGGGGGCAAGGAAATGGCAGCAAATTAAGGGAAGCGAGCAAAGCCGCAACGAACTGGAAATGGGTCCATAACAGCGCTGCTCAAGTTCAATATGGTTCCCGTGTAACATAGTACTGGTTACACAACTGCCGCCCAAAACATAGTACAAAGTGCAAACCCCTGGTCCCTTGGTATGGTAACTGGCCTTGTGCTTATGCTCACGTAGATACCTGAATTTATACTCCGAATGTTTAAATATCGTTCAATAGCGCATGATGCTTCTCAGAGCGAGGAAGAATCTCGCATCTAAAGGGTAAAGGAGCCCTGCACAGATTTACAACAGTCAGTTGATCATGAAGCACCTAGACGATAGATAAAAGAGCCATACGTGATTAAGCTAGAAGGGAGTTCCAGCGCAAGGGGGATAGGGTTCCCCACTTCATCCTTTGACGGCCTGATCTCGAAACATGCGAGGAGAGAAGCGGCCACTAACGCCAGCGCGTCGTTGCTCAGATGGCGCCCGGGGCATATCCTGCAAGCATTTGTTTAATGAGCAATTTCATTTGTTGGTGAGTAACAGAACTGCTGAGCGCACCTCCGCCCATAGCCAAATGCAGCTGCCTCCGGATCCAGCACGGAACGGTCGATCTTCCCGTCTTTGAGGTACCGTTCCGGCTTAAACTCCATGGGATCTTCGAAGATTTCCGGGTCATGCATAATCGCCCTTACAATTGTTTAGTATCTAGAGTGCACACAAAACCGTAATGCATATGCATACCATGAGTTTGGTATAATTATCGTCTTGGCAGAAATTCTGTACCCATTGAATATATCGTCTTCCCTCGACACATGAGGAACTGCTAAAATAGCCATTCAATTTAGTCGAGACTCGTTAAGATAATTACTAGCGAGCCTGCCACAAGAGAGACGTACAAAAGGGAGCGACAGTGTGCCAACGATTAACTTCCTTGACAATCGCTTGAATATAAGGAAGATCTTCGAGGTTGGAAAAGGCAGGTAATCGAGTTTTGCCAATGACGGCGTCTATCTGGGCCTGGGCCTTCCTCTGAACCTCGGGATGCATAGCAAGTGCCAGTAACAACGCAGCCGCCGAACTAGCAGTCTATAAACGAGAGGGTGAAATGTTGATTCGGCATACTATCAGATCCCTGAAACCCTTCATAAGAAGACAGACGTACCGTATCCGAACCAGCTAGATTTCAAGTTAGAGAGAATCTCAATTTGACGTACTGAGATGCATGAGATGAACGAGTAACACGTACCAATATAAGACTGAGCAGCAATGCCCCTTGCAATCTCTCGCTCATAAAGATAGTTGGGATCGCTCTCGTCAGGGAGGCGCCCAATGAGCTCCGCAGCAATGTTCAGATACTCGGTATGCGTACCAGTTTTCTTATCGAAAACGGGGTCCGGTTATTAGAGGAGCGGTATGTGTTGCGTATAATAGCTCACCATGCGCTCCTCAACATCGCGGAAAGGTCTGTTCTTTATATCATCGCCCAAAAGGGCAAGCTTCTCCACCCTAGTCCTCCATCCTGCACCAGGGAACCACGGCGGGACGTATCGCAACGCAGGGATTATATTGACTAGAAGCCGTCCTGGAGCCGACTCCTTCATAAATCCTTCAACGAGCGTCTCAGCGGTGTGCACTAGCTGCTTATTGTACTCAGGGTCCTCTGCACCGTATGAGATGCGCATAATGATTGTTCCAAAACAGCTACTCCGCAAAATCAGTAACCGGTCTAGGAAACCATGATAAAGAAGCTCTGGACTTGGAAGACACTCACTCCTGCGTTTCTTCCCGGAAATGGTTTGGATTGTTCAAGAGGCGCTTTAAGAAGAGAGGTACCTCTTGTTCGATGATTGAGTGATACCGGTGGACTTTAGTGTGGTTGAATAATTTATGGAATGTGCGTCGGTTATCTCGCCACTGTTGGCCATAGTTCATAACTGAGAATGCCCAGCCAGACCTCGATCTACAGCAATGCATATGTACAGCTAACTTCCATTCGATACACCGAGAGGTAACACTCACAGTTCAATGAGAGGTGTCCATACACGATCGGAGTAATTGGGAGCACGTTTCACCAAAAGCTCATTAATCGATGACAGCGAATTTAGGACTAGTATCTTCTGTCCCAGTGCTTCAAGATAAATGATTCCACCTAGGGCCCAACAGGCATCGACAACATTTTAACTGACAAAGATTACGGTGGTACATACCATATTGCTGACCCCATTCCTTGTAGACCCTCCACGGATGCTCAGTAGGAATCTGCAGCAAATTTCCAATGAGCGGCCATCCTTTTGGACCGGGAGGTAGAGGCTTTAGCTTGCGACTCTTCCATCCGGCGACTTGAACCCATAAAGCGGCGGCGAAAAAAAGCAATACGACCTCAGTAGTGCCCCAAGGCATGTCTTCCCATCGGGCCAAGGAGTCGAAATCCATAGCGGATAGTGGCTGAAGTGCGATGCTGGAGCCAGTCGGTAATTAATCGCTTTAAATATCTAGATGGGTGCCGTCATGACCTACAACCCCATCCATACAAATTATGTTTGTCATTCTGAGGTATGGTATTGGCAGTGTTGGGTTTGGGTAACTGTTACAGTTACTGATGCGGCAACAGTTAGTAACAGTTACGCATCAAATAACTTTCCCATGGTTGCAATAGGGGGCACCTTCCATAAACGTGACGCGGCACAGCTGTCCCAGTGCATCTCGGTTTCGGCACTCCTGCCTGAACAAGCGCCATTCAATACAGAATATCTATAGAAGTCATTTATCACAGCTATAATAATAGCCAGGGTACAGCAATACTCAAAATCTATCAATTCAACCTTCGAGCTGTACGAGTTGCTCGAGTTGAATGGAGAAGCAACCGTATTGGGTTCCTCTCGGGATAGATATCATGGAGTGTCAGAACAGCGCAAGGTATGGGAACTTTGCGTGTGCAGTGGCATATCCTTGTAGCCGGCGTATAAATTTAAAGTAAAGAACAGAATCATCGTCGGTATCTTTCAACCACACGACAGTCCATCTAGGAGAACGGATCCAGAAACAGGCGCTCATAATTGCCTTTAGCGCTCAGCACTGGGGCAGCTGGTGTTATGCACTGTAAGTACTTTCATTAAATCAATGATCCATGGAATAGGAGAGTACAGGAAGGGACAGCAAGCAAGAGGAATGAGTAGCCGAGGAAAATGCGTGATAGACTAGAACGGGGAACTCGGAGGGCAATGGGAGTGGGGTTCACGTTGGTTTACCCTTGCCTAATCCCCTAATTCAAGGGAGTAGTGTACAATAGTATGATTTAAACAGCATAACTGACCATCAGTAACATTGACTTCAGAGACAAGTCGCCTAAATTGTGATAACTGTTTCTCGGTTACGCTGCCAGCAAGGTCTAGTCTGACTAGCACCAGCTTATCCAATCTATATCCAAACTTGAGTCTTTCCTTGAGTATACGCAACAACCTCCCGGGCCATGTCGCGACACCCTTTGCAAAGGGAAAGCTCCCAAGAGACCGTATGTCAGATAACACAAGCGTCTTGAGATGAGGAAAGAGCAGGGGGCACATCTTCACTGCTTTCTTTTTCCCCTTGCCGCTCCCACCCGCCCGTTTTGGAGACAACCCGGGATCGGTCTTGAGGACATGAAGGAAATCGTCGAGCGCACCCACAGAGCTGACTCGGATCCAGTTGAGGGACGTCAACTCACTGAGCACCCCCTCCGCCTCGTCATAGTCCGCAAAAGGGCGTTTGAGGTGGAGCACCTTGAGGGTGGTTCCGAGCGGCTAGGTCCACAGTATCTCGGAGATGGGATAGCTTGGGTCTCCCCGGGCGTACAATCGAAGGCACCCTGTGGGAAGTCTCGCTCTTGCTATACTGTAGAGTTGCGTATCTGTGGTGCAGTCGAGGTAGTCTGGCGATAGTATCACCATTATATAGTTGAAACTCCAGGGCAAGAGATCGAGGCTTTGATATATGGGATCCGCATGTTCCTGAGGCCCAGACACGACAGAGCAGGGTTTTTCCCAGATGTATGGCAAGATGGCACGGAACTCTGTAACAGTCGATTCGTTAACATTATTTACGTCAAGTCTAAGGTTGGCGGTGGCCGGCAGGGAGAGGCGTTGCAAGAGGGTGTTGCAACGGTGCAAGCTATCGACCAAAAAGAGGGAGGTGAGATTAGGGAAGGCGAGTGGCCGTGAGTTTGGCGATGAGTGCATGTCAGGAATGGCCGACTCGAGCCGCAGCTCTGTCAAGTGCCGCATACTCCCCAACATGCCAAGGAATAGCTCTGGACTGGGCGCAAACGGTGGCTTTGGTTTGTTCTTTATGTACTTGAGAGTGAGATTGGTCAATCCGCGAGAAAGGAGGGGAGAGGTCCACAAGAAAGTACAATCAACCAATTCCAAGAGCTTCAACCTCAGAGCGCCGTCCGTCCAAGAAGAGGCCTTCTAGAACAAGTTCGACGTCATGTAGAGAGGTTTCCAGGCAAAGTTCCTCAAGGATGGGTGCAGAGGAAGCCAAGGACGCAAGTAAGGGTTTGATTGCTTCGCTAGGAGCACGCAGCCCTAGGGATTTCAGACGCCACGTTTGCGAGACAGCTTCGGACAAGGCTCGTTCGAGGCCTCCGTCCCAGGACCAGTCGTCGCTTTCGAACCCGCCCCCCTCGACTCTCCAAGAAACTGAGATGGGCGCAGACTTTGATCGCTCAAGCATGGGCCTCACCCAGTGAGTTGTCTCGTGGGATATATTGGTCCATAACGGCGCGTAGTCCAAGCATGCGTTCCGCCAGTGCTGGCAGACATGGGTAATCCGGATCCAGTCCAAGTCGTATCTGTAGTGCAGTGATTGGTACCGGAGGAATATATTGCACAATACTTCGAGCGGGAGGCGCGAGTTCCGCGCTCGAGGCCCAGTTTGAGACACTGGCGGACAACATTAAGACCATTTGGGGCAAGATCTCGTCAATAACCGTCTGTATTTTCCAATTCAACATGAGACTGGTGAAGTGCAGTATATCGCGTACCTTTCCTGTGTGCTAAGAACTAGCTTAAGCAGCGCGTTGTTAATTACCGGCATTCTCCGTCTTATGTCATCACCCCTATCCTGCCACCTGTGGATATAGGCGAGCCTCTTTGTTCGCGAGTCCGCGAGCGAAAACAAACCCAAGGGGGGCTTGGAGCCGCGGGAGACACTTCATATAGTAGCTAATATTGTACCATCGAACGTAACTTGAGGTCGAGTACTACAAACTTTAAGCAAGTACAAAGCGGAAGGAGCTGCTATATAAGCTGAGTCCCCTGCACGAACTTCTATTAAAGGTATACCGACCGGGAGATTCTCACTTTGATACAGATTACCCCACATCTGCGGGCACTGGTGGGATGCTTGCCTGGGCTTTCCATGGCTACCGAAAGCTGATTTGACGCAAGAAAGAGAAAATTGGCCGGAACCTATGTAGTATGCTTCCAAGGTCTAAGTCGGCGCCCATACTACAAATCGGATACAATCGTACTTAGATTATTTACAGATGCTCGGTAGGCAATGAGCGGCGATCGAAAGACAATACTAAATCCAAATCTTTAATTGGGCAAGGCAGACTAAGCTACACAAATGCTCTGAGATTGCGGTACTACTCGACATTGACTACTGGGTGGGTTTCATCAGGCAATGCAAGGTGCTTCCACTCCGGGATCCATGGATCCTCGTCGATGTAATTAACAGCCGGAACGGTCTTAGTGTTAATATCAAACGTTGCGCCCTTCATCCGCACACGAATAACGGGATCCTGGAGGTCTCCATATCGCAGTTCAGCTCTCTTCAGCATCGTCCTTTGACCAAAGTGGGAACTTGTCATTCCTTCAACAAATCCGCCATTGTTATCGATATTCTCTTCAGAGCTAGCCGGTGTAGCGTCTCTTCGATTGTTGGTAAAGTCGACGAAGTACTTTGCGCGAAACATCTTTTGGTCCATGCCTGTGAGTAGAATTTCTTCAAGGTGGGGGAGGAATTTCTCCGATCGTGATGTGAAAGGAATCAAGAACGAGCCGTCCAACGGACCGTTAGGGGTTTCATATTGCCAGAGATTCCCAAAAGTATTGGATGTCGATGGAATTTCTATGTTCAAGGATTGAAGATCACGAAGCCGCGTATGTGTCAGCAATTCGACTAGGTCAGAGTCTTTCACCCTATCGAACACCAAGCTGAGTGCTTCAATGGTGCATGCGGAAGCCTCAATGAACCTGTGGATGTCTGCGAACAGTGTTTTGCCATCCACATGTAATTTGAGGTTGGTCAATAAAGGGCAATGCATTCGGTCAAGGATGTGATATTGGCCTCTACGGCTAAAGACAAGGTGGAGGTTCTTCAATGACGGGAAGTGGACAACTTCGTTGACGTAGATGGGTTCACCTGGCTCATCTCTGTCATAGCTGTTGAAAGGCACGAGCAGACGAAGGCTTTGCAGCTTGCGACAGGCTTGAAGATCTTTGACCCAAAAACTGAAAACCCAAGGTATCGGTGGCGTGAGATCAAGGTGGAGCAGGTTCGCAAGGATGTCTACGGGAACAGAAAAGTTGGAAAACCGGAAGTTCCATTCAAAGGAGAGATTCAAGGTCTCCAAATTGCGAATTGGAGGGAGTTTGGATGGCACTGCGAGGTTCGGCACCCGATTCCCCAATCCACGCCCATCTCCGTCGTCTCGTGGGTCGTACGAGGTCAAAGCCTGGATAGAGTGCCACGCTTCTGGGATTTTAGCTGAAGCTTGATCTCCAAAGCGCTCTATACAGGTCGGCCATGCATGCTCGAGGCGTAGACTTTTCCAGGGATAAAAACGACCGATAATATCCTGCATCTCCGGAATGCACATTGGGCAGGGCCTAGTGCAATATTCGGCGGGTACAGCTTCTCGGGGCATTCTTCCGGCTACTGTAAGCGATTTCGGCCGAGTGCCTGCGCGCTTGAACCAAAATTCCATCAAGAGGATATCTTTCAGCCAAACTTCGGCGTCTTTGTAACTGGGACTCTCATAATAGGGCCACGACCAACCCTCTGCTTTGAAAGTCGACCAGATGGCGGGTGTGGAAAGCGCAGCTTGTCTCCACTGGTAGCAAACATGCGTTAAATGTAGGATCTGTCGTCGCTCTCGTTGTGCGATCTGTCTTGCTGTCCAGTGTTGTTCGCCTTCCTCCAGTTCCGAATTTAGTGTTGCTTCTGTCGCAAAGAGAATAATCTCTCCTAATAATTCGAGAGGAAAGGCACGAAGGATGGAAGCTCGGTACTTCTGCCTCCGAATTTTAAACTCCACGGCACGGTACTCGTCTGCTATCTCGTCGAGCCTTGCATCGCACCTGTCAAGTTCCATCCGGTGCTTCGCCATTAAAGCCTTGTCTTCGTCACTTAGCTGACCGTTGTTTTCTTTCTCTTTCTCCACATATTGAGCGACCCGTTCGCCGTGTAGGTAATACTCGGACTCGATGACGAGGTATTGTTCTGCGCATTTTGTTAACTCGTCCTCGAGCTGGTCGAAATCTTCGTCGGGATCGTCCAGGACAAGATACTGTGAAGGGCATGGAACTGCCAGAAGCTCCAGTCGCAGAGGGGACATATCGATGGAGGGACCAATATGAGATTCAAGATTAGGGATGAATGGAGAGGTCTGGACTCTGGACCCGGGTGGCTAACAGCGAGATTTGCATCTTATCTTATCTGGTTTCAATGTCATGTAGTTTGGTCTTCTTCAACACTGACAGACAGGAATAGATCTAGATGTCGCGGTTAGGCTACTCCTTCAAGTTTGCGGTTTCTCGCTACTAGAAGGAGCCTCCGCATCCGCATCCCGCCTCTTCTTCGCATTCGCCAACTCCAAAACATTGAACTTGGCTAACTTGTAGTAGTCTCGCACAACCGAGACTCCGCATACGCTCTGCAATTACAGTTAAACAAACGCACCGAAAACCGACGATTTAACATTTTAACTCACTTTGAAGACTTCCATGAGGATAAAGATATCAGGATCGTCCAACGACACGGTATGCCCCTCGGGAACCCACGACGCAACGTGTTGAATAATCGTTGGCCGTGTCAGGGTCGTATGGTTTCGTATCCGGAGTTCAATTTTGAACTACAATGAGATTCGGTTCAGTTCAGTTAATGTCTCCCCCATCGACCATAGAGAAAACCGAGGTGCTGACCTTGAACTTTTTATCCTTATTCTCCCCCCTCTCAAAGAAGTCTTTGAAGACCTGCTGGCACAACTCCTTCATCTCCGGTATACCGGCGTAGCACGTATTAGACACTGGAACGAGTCTTTGGGTGTGTCTTTCAACGTACAGGAGGTAAGCCATTGCCACGTTGGTCGCTAACCAGGCGAACGATAACTCACCTCGTCCGGCTCGACCCAGTCTGTTGAACCGTATTCACGTACTTCATCACCAACTCCACAGGATCCACAGGATCTTTACACGATATAAACACCACTTCACAAGGTATCAGGGACTCAAGTCCATATGCACGACCGTGTTACTGGGACGTACCACATTGGGTATCCGTCTGGCAGTTGACTAGATGAAAACAAACGAATAAGCTCGACATGGCATACAGAGATGGCGGTATGAAGAACATACCAAATCTCTGTTCAGACCTCGGCTTCTTGATATCTGACACCTCTTTAGCAATCTGAGCCTCTATACTCAACCCTTCGTCGTCATCGTCACCCGAGTCGTTGTTCGCAGAAGGCTGGGGCCATATTTCCGACGCAATCTACATCGAACAAGACCAAAGTTTGACCAAAAATTTAGTCTTCCTCTTCCCAAAGAAATACTAAGAAAGAACGCACCGAATCAAACAGGTCATAAATCTCCCCAATAGTCTGCTTCTCCTTCCCCTTTACACCTACAAATTTTGCATTAAATTCGCGTATGTTTCCCAGTTTAGGATAGGCTGAATGTAATATCTTTACAGGATATCCAAATTCCTGGTCCCTCGATATGTCGTTTCGACCACATAGGTGTGCCATCCTAGAATAAAAAACCGTGGTTGGCACTTCCAAATTTCAACACCAACGTACGTGGTATCTGTGCTTACAGAACGGAACTTCTTCTTATTTCTGTCAAATTTGTCCCTGCCGCCAGCTTTGCGCTTTAGAGAGCCAAATCCTGCTTCAGACATCGTGGTCGTTCGGTGGTCGATGGGATTGCGGACAGAGAAACGTCGGGTCAGCAATGCCGATCGTTCAACGCAATGCGATAAGATAAGATGAAACCAAGATAAGATTGCACCCCTATTCACAAATAGAGGGACGTTCGACGGCCAAATTCCAATGGGATGGGTATATAGCAAGGGTATAAAGGCTCTAAGGCATTCAAATAGATGTCTACACGGGTTTCACTACTCAAAATACAAATTGTATGTCTCCTTGACCTCCTTTATTCTACCATCCAAGAGGTTCAACACTGTGTCGACACCCAAGAGGACACCCTCATCGGGGCCCAAACCAGCTTCGACGCGGGTATGCGCAAAATCAATAAGCTTCACTCTAAACGGAGGAGGGTTTTGAGCTTCTTCTTCTTCGTCGTCCTCATCGTCGTCCTCTTCCTCTCCCTCAGCATCTTCCAAGTCGTCTTCTTCCCCATCTCCACCGGATTCACCTGAAGGAGCAGGTTTACTAGCCTCTTCGAGATACCTATTAATACCTTCCTGAGCTCTATCCCAGTCGGCTTCATAGATAATCAACAAGCTCCCTCCAACCATCCGCATCTCGATGTTCGCCAACGCCTTCCTGATTTCTGCAATCTCCGACCGGATAGAGGATAAGATTGGAAGGAGGGTTTGAGGTGGGAGACCCAGTCGCGACTCCTCACTGGGCGTCGTTTCGTCGGCGTCCGCGTTTCCCCTGGTCTTCGGCTCAGCAGCGGGGAAAAACCGCGCGATTCCGTCGGGGAGGTCAGACGGTTTGATGGATTTGCCGTAGGACTTGGGCGTGTTTACGGGCTGTTTCGTATAGTTATCATGTACCTGGTAGAGTTTATCAGTATGGCCACCGTGATAAAGGCCCCTCGGATGGTATTGACCTGGAACCCAGTTAACCGAATACCAGTCTCCCAACTGGTTGTCTCGTGTGCAGTCTTGATCATTCTCTGCACCTTGTCCTCTGAAGCCGTCTCATCGTACAAGACCCGGCCCAGCTTAATATCCAGAATATTAGGCCTAGTAAACCTATACGAAAGGTTCTCCAACACAAGACTCTGTAATCATCCCATAGACAAAGATAAGCGTCCCGTTCCACCCACTCAGACTAAATAAAGACTCATCTGTCCGATTCCCAATAGGCTGAACCTTCAGTTCCTCTCCAGGCGCATCTCCCTGGGTAGTCTCCCCCTCCAAAGTAAGCGTCCCAAGAAACTTTGGTGTATAGTCCCTGAGCTTCACGAATGCGGGATCCGTATCCACTTGAATGCGTTGGTAGAAGGCGAGTTCGCGCGGGAGCGCCGGCTTGATTAAGAGAGAACCGTCCTCGGTGGTCATAACGCCGGCATGGCCGCCCACTTGGGACGCCAGGGCTTGGATTGTGGAGGCGATGGGGGGCGTCGAGGTCATGGTGGCGGTAGGAATGGAAACACCGGAAACACCGCCCATCGCCCATCGCCATTCCATTAATGATTTTAATCGGATGTTTAGTGCGCGATCAGATGACCATCGCCCAATCGCGCTCCGTAGCAATGGGTATCATACCATCATGATATTGCGCCTAGCTATCGTATTGAATGTCGCCATTGTAATACATATTCAAGAGGCTGCCCTGCTCACAGGGAACGAGATTACAGGAAGATAGTGGCAGGATGCAGACTGAGATGTCATCATTCATTTTCGAGCATTAATGGGGTAGTGGTAACCTGGGTCGTTGCCATTCGACTAGCTCGACCCGCCGGGGGTTCGATTCCCCCTTAATGCATACTTTTTTCGATACGCAAATATTTTGCTTAGCCTGAACTGGAGAGGACGACAGTGAGTACTCAATGAACTCCAAGAGACTGCCCTCTCCGGCTAGCACACTCCAGACTTTATCCCGATTGATCGTATGAAAAATGAATTCGAGCGTTCTGAGCTTTGAAGGATTGGCTGCGGCAGCGAAAAAGGATGGTGGATTTCTTGTCGATAGGAAGGTGTCCGACGGGTACATCCAGCCACCGATCAATCTCGAGGGTCGTGATGGACCCAAAATGAGTCAATTCGTCGATACTAATCCAGCCTTGTAAGTACGTTCGTGTTCCCCTAGAACCAGAATTGTTGGATGTGTCATGTACACGGGGAGTACCTAGCGAACGGCAGACTCACAACGATACATTGGGATCCGGATAGTTCGAATGTTGGGACAAGCTGCATGTAGACCTCGAAGCTGCGATTTCAAGTCGCTGGATCTCGCATGTCACACCAGAAAGAACCTTCGATTGGAGATATTTCATCACCGCGACCGTCATTTGGTTGCCGATCCCCCTCAGGAGGGTATGGAGGCGATGAGGTTGTTCTCAGGCTCCTAATATAGGTCTCGCGAGCAAATCGAACCTGCAATCCAACGTAGAAAGATAGCGGATAGTGGACGAAAGGACCGCAAAGAAATCAGCGGGAAGCTCGGCATGTTGTATAAGTGCAGAATAAGGAGGTTTCCTTTGGACAGGACATCCACCAACTGCTCTTTCCACTCGGGTTGTCTAACGAGATGGCTCCAAAGGTCCATTTGAACGGGCCAATGGTCAGCTCAGATAGGGAGCGGCTGACCATCCCAAGTAAAGACGAAAACCTTTTTGGTGATGTGACAGTGTACTCTTCTCCCGAGTCCTGGCTTGTCATGTCTCGATCTGGGTTCAAAGAACTCCACCAACGACTTGACATGCGACGAGAGATCCCACTTCCCATCGTTTCTCGATAGTTTGATAGCCTCTTCAAGTCGACAGAGAGGTAGGGTAGGCCTCATAGACGACTTCTTCCACGAGTCTATAGCCCAGTTCGGCAGTGGTAGGGCGATGGCAGATTCGCTGACATGGTCAATCAAGTCGCTCATTTCCGCAACTTGCTACAAGTTTTCTGATTTGCAGGATGGATAATAGATAACGTTGATATCTCACTACTAAGCAAATAGTAGAGTCTCCTACAGTACTAGAGTTGACCGTTACAACCACTATGCCGTCATTGTCGGTGGCAAGAAAGAGGGAGATAGGCGCCCGGATATATATTCGATCGCCACTGACTGAATTCTTGTGCTCCGCTTCAAAAGTTCCCACTGAACAATTCCCAGATTCTATGCATAGGCAATGAACATAATAGGAGTTTGGGTACGTTTCAGTTGCCTTATCCCTACCGGGTCTAACTATTCTCGTTGGGTGCCGGACTGCTCAAACGAGTCTTACTAACTCTTTTCGTCTTGGATCTTTCCAATCTTCTCGTACGCCGCATGTCTTGCCGGACGTTAGAAGCTCTCTGTGTACATGAAGCTCATCGATAGCTTGTCTAATGACACCGCCCGTGATGTGTCTAGATGCGTACGCGGTTCTTGCATACATATGCCTCCACTCTGCCTCCACTCTGCGAACTCGTGTCGATCAGTACCAAGTCATGTGAAGCGAATTCAGCGCTCTAATGCTTCATAACCATTAGTCGAGGACCACTATAGCTATAGCATGTATGCTCTCTCAC
>FTPT01000373.1:0-64766 GCA_900156845.1 Coprinopsis strossmayeri | reverse complement strand
TGAAGAAATCATTCACAGATTTATTGGCGAAATCATTTAATGAATAGCAAAATCATAGGGCTATTGCCTCCTGATTTATTGATGGAAATAATAGTCGACCATTTCCCACATATTCGGCGCTTACTCTTATTTTATTATGGCCTCTGAGCCGGACAACTAGTAAACCATGACTTGAGCGCGGCCCGGACATTGGGAGAAAAGGCCTGAATTAATAATGTTAAATAGATTTTAAATCACTTTTAAAATACCAATGTTTTTTCAATTAATAAATGATTTCGTCGCTTGCGCCAATGATTTCGCAGCTCGTACCAATGATTTCCCTGTTCATGTCAATGATTTTGGTACAAGACTTATGATGTCGTCTAATGATTTCGGCTTGTGATTTCTCTTTTTCATCCACATGATCTCGCAGTTAATCTTATGATATCAAAAAATACCTTTATGATTTTTGAATTCATAAAAACATTAGGCTGTAATTACCGCGGGTTGTAGTCATTGCCTATCAGTAATGATATATCTAGCAGTAACGGCTCCAAGAGGTCTTGGTGTCCAGGCCTGCCCATGAGGGCCATTACTCTACTAATAGTGCGCAGACCCCCTAACGTGAAATGCTTACATAACAACGAACACTCGGTCCATCCAACTGGGCGCTTAATCAACCATGATGTCTTTAGCTGGTTCCGGTGGCCAATCTTCAATTTAAGCAGCTAGGGCCTCCGTACCTGCTCTTTCACCTACTACGTCCTTCTTCGGCAATGACGACTGTCCCTTCGAGAAGAGCTGCCTGGCTGTATGTCTTCTGTTCCAAGACTAGAGCTCGGTTTCCAGACTTGATAAGCGTCTTTCAAACAGTACCGGTTCATATCAAGATCGGACGCAGGAATACCACTACACTGTCTGCGCGTAGGTCAGACACCATCGCCGGACTGAAGCACCAAATTAGTCAGAACACGGGAATCCCTTGGGATGTTGTTTTTGCAGGAGTTTACCCGAATGATGGGAAGACGCCATACCAAGTGGGCATAGGGATTGGGTCAATTCTGACGTTGGAGCCCGTGTAACGACGGTGACCACATATAAACGGTGACGTAAAGTGAATAAAAATAGGTCCATTCGGGCACGGGGACGGGGATAGAGAATAGAGGCTCACATGCCGAAAACAAGGTTTTGGTGCTCCAATACCAGTCACGGGCGTGTCCGCATTCCTCGGTTCACAAGTATATGTAATTGCGGCTGAGATTTACTATATCGAGCCATAAGCCACGTACTTACCAAGATCTATAGAGGATTCCTTTTCAGATGAACAAGCTTCACGCCTGCGGAGGTTGTTCGATTAGCTTTAGCAGCCCGTGCAATGAAAGCATGAGCGCTTGATTGGTAATCAAGCACTTACAGTGGATAATAATCATCCTCATACGATAGACTAGATTCATATACACATGGGTATCCTACACGGATGGCTCAAATGGACACCAATCACGATCATTGGACTAATCACTGAGGCCCGACTGGTGACAGGGATATGGGATAGATTACGTAATGACCTTGTGAACTTGGGCGCTTAATATTGATATTTAATCGGCAATGGCTCTTGCTTGTCAACTACAAATAGAGCTCCTGATATCGTGCAACATTCGGCATGGGTGGTCCGGAGACGTAATGCGTTGAACCCCCTCGTACATTGTCGCAAAGCTTCAATTTTTAACGTCGGGACTGGTTTTTTAGAGACTAGAACTTTGTCCCGGAGTAAGAATAACCCAAGGAGATCACTTCGTCCGATGGACTACAATCGAGAGGTGGGAATATGGGAGGTCTACTCCTGCTCTTTATACCATGGACAGAGCTCAAGTGAAATCCAGGAGAGACGGTGATAGCACAGCGCTTCCGCACTATCTATATTCTAGCGCCAAGTCATGTCATGATATAATTACGTTACGGATCGTGAATATTACCTCTCAGCCTTAGACGCATCAGAAACTGGATATGGTATTTTTAGGTTGTTCACAGGATTTCCGATCTGCTTCATTCGCTTCACGTGAAGAAGAGATTCTGAATTCCGGAGATTCTGAGTACCGGAGCGTCCTCGCTGGGAATGGTGTAATAGCAACTTCGACACAGCGAACCGAAGCGTTCTTATTCGCGGTTATTTCGTCTCCGTCTTGATGATATCAATGCATGAGCGGGGACAGTATCAATGGTTTGTTTCAAATGCCGTTTGCCATTGAATTGACATCTATAAAAGAACTGGGCCTGTACACCCCGTCTTTTGATTTTGGACCGAAGTATTGGGCCCTCCCAACTTGCGCGAAACACGGTTCTCTGAGACATCGCTGATTACCTATAGGAAGGCTCCAGAGTGCAACTTAACCAAGTTATAGCTCGAGGATGAAGGCCACGATTGGAGTGGTGCTTGTTACTGCGGCTGTTCTAGTCGGTGTTTCCGCGTACGGGCAGCAGGACCCTTTGCGTTGGTCCTATGAATCTATATCCGCCACACATGGCCACTTGGACGCAGAGCAATCGTACAAGTGTCAGCGCCCCATTCGAAAGGTTGCGATTATCGAGCTGGAGTCGGGTACATATATTTCTATTCTTGCAATCGCTGTATCTAAGTCCCTTACGGCCTAACAACAGAGGCCTCGTAGCCTACCGAGAGCTCACCCAATCCGGTGCCTTCGACGTCGTCCATATCTATGAACGGGACTATCTCCCCGGGGGAACATGGCTTTATACAGACGAGGTACCTGTTGATGCGCCTGTGCCCAATGCCCCGATTGCGGTGGATGATTATGAGCCCTCGTTGCCACCTCAGGGGGTCCAGTTCCCGTATGCGGAGGAGTATGATCAGAGTGTGGATGGGGTGGAGTTGAGGAGGAGGCATAGGGCGCCGAAGCCCGTTTGGAAGGGTTTGCATTCTAATGTGCCTGCTGTGAGTGTCTTTAATTCAGATTGTGAGATGGGAAGAAACGTTCTCATGAGCTGTACCTCAACATTATAGCCTATTCAGCAGATTCGGGAAATGCGTTGGCCAAAAGGAACAGAATGGGGTACAATTACTCGTTTCTCATCCCTCACCTTGGTATATATCACCTTGTTGTCTTAGAGCTACCTCAAGAGAAAATCGGCCGATATGTTCGAGCATTTCCTTCATGGCATGGTGTGAACGCGAACGACAGGAATCCAAACCTGTTCTACAATACCCGTGTTGAACAAGTCAAGAAACAATACAATGACGACGGTTCCGATGCTGGGTGGACGCTCATCGCAAAACAACTTGTAAGAACTGAACCCAATACCACACAGGCGACATGGTACAAGAGGGTATATGCCTGCGCCTTCCTCTGCCGTGACATTAATATTGATTGGATTGGGAGTAGAAATACGACGCGGTGGTTGTTGCGAGTGGAAAGTACAACGCCCCGAATGTCCCTGTCATCAGAGGATTGGAGGAGTGGAACAAGGAATTCCTTGGACGTCTTGCTCATTCTCGACAGTACCGTATACCTCAGCTGTATGAAGGGAAGACCGTCCTCATTATCGGTGGTGCTCTATGTCTCATCTCTCTACCTCTTTCTTGTGTGTATGGCTCAAACACTGATCGGTATCATAAATAGACGAGTGGGGTAGAGATTGCGAAAGAGGTGATTCAGCATGCTGCGAAGGTTTACGTGTCTGTTCGGCCGGAACGCTGTGAGTATGCCCACCCGCATCCTTTAGCTGTTGCTAAAGGGTCGTTGACAGCCCGTAGAGTTCATGTTCCGCTGGCTGACCGCTTGAGACGACCTGCGAATATCACTCTCATTGGGGAGATCAAATCCTTCCATCCTCCTGCCTCTTCTATCCAATCTAGCTCAGTCGAGCTTGTCAATGGCACAGTATGTTCCATCCTCCTTTACATTGGTCGGAATCATTAATCGGCCTACATTGTTACCCAGGTGATCGCCGGATTAGACAATGTCATTTTCTGTACGGGCTATCGATATACCTATCCATTCCTCCCAGACTACATCAACCCAAGTCTGCGCGCGAATGATACACTTCCGAGGTCTGATGATGTGACCCAGCCAATTATCACTGACGGAACCCACATCCGGTCTCTCTACCTCGATTCGTTTTATATCCCTGACCCAGCTATGCTCTTCGTCAACAGTGAGATCCCTCTTCCTCAATTCGCCCATATCCTTAAATACAGGTATTGACATATTAACTAGTGAACTTTGGCATACAAGCGTTCACCTACTCTGAATTCGTCTGTCTGGCAGCTGCGAAGGTCTGGTCTGGGAAGGCTAGCCTACCAAATATGAAGAGGCTCTGGGAGGACTACGACAACACCATAGAGGAGAAACATGGATATGGAAAGGATTTACAATTCCTTGGTGCGGAACAAACCATGGCGAATTTGAGGTTCTTTGTTTCGTGGTTGAATGGGGCGGCGGCCAAGTATGGTGGGAGGCAGATTGATCAGTTGCCCAGCGAGTGAGTAGGACCCTCTGACTTCATAACACTACTCAATAGAGACGTCTTTCTGACCGCGACTCTTTTCTCTCCGGTGTAGGAATGATGAAATCTCGAGGGTATGGCTTGCTGCAAAATGGGGTATTTCGAATAGTTGCGGAGCATCTAGCCATCAGAATAACCTTCCTCTGGAACTTGTCAACACTACGTTCGGAGAAGCGGGTCTTGGAGGCCTTGAGGCCCTCGAGTCTAGAGTTGATGGATTGGAGCCGTGGGTTCAAGATATGGTTTTCAGTGATCAGTGGTAGGCATCTCCGTGTATCCTCTGTTTTGATTTAGTTAGGGCCATTGATGCATGATACAGCGAAAATATTGAATTGTATGTAGGGTTTCGGGACTGCTGTGCTGCTGTATATATCTTTAGATTTGCATCTGCTATGCGATGAGCCCATTGAAATCTGGGGCGCTGCGCAGGGCTAAACGAAGTCTTGTTCTTCTCCATCTAGCATCGTAACGAACAGGGGCTTTCGAGGCGTCGATTCCATCACATCGCTCTCACATCTCCCACCTGCCGTCACGACTTCCTCGTATCTTGTCCTCGCCTCCCCGTTTTGCTTTTACTTCCAATAATTACTTTTTCGACGTGAAAGCTTTTTTTTCGAAGTATTTTTTATTTGGTTGAACTTTTAGATCACATGGACGTGACAGACGCGCGACGTCACGTGTTTCTGTCACGCCACGCCCTTCGTTAACTTGAAGTTGAAGTTTCCAATGTCATCCTTTCTTTCTTCCCAAATGATTCTACATGGCGCTCCCTCTTTGGCCCTTCGGCAACCCTGTCCTCATCGCCGCCACGCCTCACAAGCGGTCCGACGTTGCATCGCAGGCGATGAACCGAATCTCCTCATGGTCTCTCGGAGACTTCTAACCCGGTTTTTTACTGATGTATTCTGTGGGAATACCAGTAAATATATAGTAGTCCCCCAACCAATGCCAATACATAAACAGGTTAGCAACTCGACTAATTATTCGCATAGCCTGAGTGGGCCCTAACGTGAGAGTGCTTACATAACGACAAACATCAAGCTCATGGAATTGGGCGCTTAATCGACCTTTTCGACCATAACCCTGCTTCGGATATCGTTCACCATCAGAGCATCCTATCTATCCATATTTTACCCGAAGATGAACAGTAACCCTGGCCCTTCAGTGAACGATGATGATCAGCTTTTAGTGTTGGAATATCGATCGCGCGAGGTGCTCATTCCGCGACCTGCAGATTATAGTGTATGTGATATTATACAGCCATCTTCGCTTATTTCCCTGTCTAAAATCCTCTCGCTTAGACTTTCCTTCAATCTGTTCACCAATATATATCAGATATCCCGATTAATCATACCGACATCAGGTTTCAAACGGATGCACTTCCGATTTGTAACGGCAGGTTCATAGATGTATCACAGGAGGCTTGGGGGATCATTGTACCGCGTATTCAACTGTTAAAGGTGGTCTCTCTACCTGGAGCTATTGGCACGGATAGGCGAACTTGGACAACGCAAGTTGAAAATAACCAAGCAACGCCCCTTGGCCGCTCTCAGCGACAGCAAGTTACTGCTACATTGCCGCCAGCCGTCCAAGGATCGTCCAGGACCATCTCTAACGGTAGCACAGGATCTTCCCGGGGTGATGGCATCGATGTTGCGAATGCTCCAACTGATTGCAGTTTATTACAAGACTTTTTCGCCCAACTCCTCCAGCAGCCTGAACCCTCTTGTACGTCTTTGCAAACTCTCCTTTCTTGTATTTCAGGACCAATTAATCACCACAAACAGCTCTCTAGGATTATTCTGTCCAGATTGTCACGCTTACAGGGAGGACTTTTCGAATTTCTCTGTGGAGCTCCGCCACCATCGCAGAACTGAAATCCAGAATTCAAGATAGAGAGGGTATCCCACCCGATCAGCAACGACTCATTTTCGCTGGAAGACAGTTGGAAGATGGTAGGACGATGTCGGATTATAACATACAGCCGGGTGCCACTATACACATGACGCTCAGGTTACGGGGTGATAAGCCTGTCATCTATCTTTACCCTCCTTCCGCTATGCCGGTAGCTATAAAGCTTGCGTTGGTTCCACAATGGAGGTTTTTAGCCATCTATCCAGTCGTCCTTGCGAAGGAGAATATCACTGGCGGTCAAGAGTTACGTTGGGATGTCGACGCCTCGCCGAACGGAATCTTGAAGGAGGTCAACACAGGTCTCGAAGTCTCATATCTCTATTGGGAAGCCGAGTAAGCATAGGTCGCCTTTATAGCGCTTCGAAACGTCTTTGAACTACTTTCCTTTAGAACAAATGAAGTGGGGTTGCTTTCCCCTCCCCCATCTCCTCATATTGACGCTGACGGGCAAGCTATCGAGACTTTCGCTCCGAATCGTCCGATACTGACTGACGAGAACTCAATCCTGATCTCGGTGGGAAAAATAACATTTTACCTCGACAGCGCGTTGGCCGCTTTGGGTCTTCATACAGAAGCGCGAACCTCGTCCATCACGTTCGTCCTACCAACTTCTCCTTCGCTGCGATTTGGATACTGATGACTACTATTTAGATATTGGCTTCCCTCGATTCTCAAACACAAGCTTGTTGCTTTGCGTTTCCTGCCTCAATCGGCTTACGAACGCGCTGCTCCTCTAGATATTGAACCCAAGCCTGAAGTCGTCGCTCGCATCTTCATGCTTTTCAAAGGCATCGACGAAGCTGAAGCCCCAATGTGGTCAAACGCGTTCAAAAGGGCGGATGAAGGTGTAGAGTTCTGGAAGGAGGTCATAGGGGTTGATTCTGACACGGTTAAAGATGCAAGTCTGTTCCGAGTCATCGAATGGGGAGGTATGGAGGTTCATTCACGCGTTTAAAGTATGGGGTGCCTTTATTTTTCTTCCACACGTCCACTGACACGCTATATTCTTTTTACGATAAGCGCCCCGCTCAGGGCGACCAGTCTTCTACACCTTTGCTACATCGTTCCCACGACAATACCCTAATAGACTCTACACTATACAACATTGCCGTTGGAGGTCCCCGGACAGGGGACTGGACGACACATATCATCCCCACTCATCGGGAGTGTCACTGAATTTCAGACTGGGTGCCTGAGGGCTTGATCACTGTCAATGGTGGCAACGTCAAAATTTCTCTGTTTCTAAGGGAGTGTATTTAAAGGGCACTGAGATTTCGACTACCACTGACTGTCAAGCCATTCTTCTCTTTGGTTTGGGCCTAAGATTTCTGTATGTAGCTCCCCTTATGGATTTCTGGCTATCAATCGCGGTACAGTGGCTATGATAACTGTCCGGTCTTCATGCTGTGAATCGATAAACCGCTGTCGATCCCTCCGATTGTTCACCCCAGTTTCCCCTTCAACGTGAGAGTGCTTACATACGACAATCACTTGGTCCGTGCAATTTGGGCGCTTAAGCCCCTCTCCTTAATCCTACATCGCCACCTCTGATATTATTCGCTATAGGAGTATCCTCCTACCCATACTTGTATACCTAAGGATGAACCGTAACCCTGGCCCCGCGCTGACAGCTGATGAGCGGCTTTTAATGTTGCAATATCAGTCGCGCCAGGTGCTCATCCCGCGACCTGCAGATTACGAAGTACGCAATTTCACCACGATCTCTTCATCGATTTCCATCCTAATCTAAGAGCTCCTTCCGTAGTCATTAATTCGATCAATTCGCCGATACCTACCGGAAATCCCAGTGAATCACACCGATATCAGGCTCCAAACGGATGAGTTGCCAATTTGCAGAGGCAAGTTCATGGACATATCCCAGGACGCGTGGTCGATCATTATTCCTCTCGTCCAAACGTTGAAGGTTATCTCTTCAGCTGGAGACCAGGATCCGGAAAGCCTACCTTCGACGAGGCAAGCTGAAGCAGCGTCCGCTGGTCGCTCTGATAACTGGCAGCCCCAAGTTAGATTGCCACCTGCCTCCACCATGATGGAGGCACGCAGCGGAAACCCTTCGTCCTACCAGCAGAGCGGGATCTCTGCAAACGTGCAAACAACGATGACATATGGGGAGTGGGGTGCAAGTGGGTGGAATAGTCAACACGCACCCCAATTCCCTCACACTGGGCCTCATTGTATGTTCCAATTATGACATCCCATGTTAGGGTTAATGAATTAATCCCAGTGCCGGACCCGGTAGACTACAATATTTTTATCAAAACGCTGACAGGAAAAACAATTATAATTCCCGTGCAGAGATCAGAAACTATCGAACAATTGCAACTTAAAATTCAAGCAAGAGAGAAAGTTCCGTGGGGTGACCAACGACTCATACATGCAGGACGGCAGCTTGAGGCGGATAGAACACTCTCAGAGTATAACATACAGAAGGACTCAACTCTACACTTGGTGCTCAAATTACGAGGTGCCAAGCCTGTCATCTATCTCTATCCCCCTTCTCCAATCCATGTTACCATCAACCTGTCATTGATTTCACAATGGGAGTTCTCAGCCATCTATCCGGTCGTCCATGCAAAGGAATCTGTTAATGGCGACCAAGAGCTGCGTTGGGACGTCTATGCCTTGCCAAATGGAATCTTGAAGGAGGTCAATACGGGTCTCGAGGTGTCGTATCTCTATTGGGAAGCCGAGTAAGCACATAGGTTGCCTTTATACCGCTTCGAAACGTCTTTACCTACTTTCCTTTAGGACAAATGAAGTGGGGTTGCTTTCCCCTCCCCCATCTCCTCACATTGGCGCGGATGGGCAAGCCATCGAGACTTTCGTTCCGAATCATCCGATACTGACTGACGAGAACTCGATCTTGATCTCGGTGGACAAGGTAACGCCCTACCTCGACAGTGCTCTGGGTGCTTTGGGACTTCATACAGAAGCACGAACCTCTTTCATTACGTTCGTCTTACCAATCCGTCCATTGCTCAATGCTCAGTACTGATAGCCATCCGTTGAGTATAGGTACTGGCTGCCTTCGATTCTCAAACACAAGCTCGTTGTTTTGCGTTTCCTGCCTCAATCGGCGTATGAACGTGCCGCCCCGCTCGACATTACGCCCAAGCCTGATGTCGGAATCTTCATGCTTTTTAAAGGTATTCATGAAGCTGAGCGGCTGCTGTGGTCGAACGCTGAGAGGAGGACGAACGATTATGTGGAGTGGTGGAAGGACGTCGTGGGCATCAATACGGAGATGGTCAAGGATGCGAGTCTGTTCCGAGTCATCGAATGGGGAGGTATGGAAGCTCATGCACACGTTTGAAGTATGGAAGGCTTGTATAGTTTCTCTGTTCTTCTCAGCTCATCAACGTGTATAATAGCCAAGTGTATTATTGCTGTGTCTCCCATCCTCGGGCTTCAGTAGCCGCATACGTCCATTGCTGAGCTATCTTCCTTTTACGATAGGTGCACGGCTCAGGGCAATTGCACATTTGCATCGTCGCCACGACAATACCCTACTGGACTCTACATTGGACAGTATCACCGATAGAAATCCCTGGACAAGTAGCTGCAGGAAAATGTCATTCCCACTCATCCGGAGTGTCACTGAATTTCAGACTGGGTGGATGAGGGCTTGATCACTGTCAATTTTGGTAACGTCGAAAATTCCCTGTTTCTAGGGGAGTGTATTTAAACGGTACCAAGATCTCGAGTAACATCGACAGTAGATCCATTCTTCTTTATAGCTTGGGCATGAGATTTTCTTGTGTGCCTCTCCTTGTAGATTTCTGGCCGTCTTGAATGGCGGTGCGGTGGCTATGATAACTGTCCGGTCTTCGTGCTGTTAATTGATAGAACGATGAGACCAACATAATTCCCAACCTCAGCCTACGGTTGGGTGTCCTGATCCGTGTGTCGAAGCTACCTATTCTGATCCAGTTCTCGAGACGTGCAAATTCCCTCTTCATCTTGCCTGATTGTAGTTCTCGAACTGCCCTGATCAACAAACTCGATCCACTAGCGCTCGTTGTACTATTGGAACGCGCGCCATCGCCCGGATCTGGGTTCTCATTCTGCATGGAAGCAACGTAATATCATGTATCACAGCCCTGGTTTCCCAGTCAGCCTCCTTCTTCTCCAAATCAGAGGCTAAGACGAAAGCTACACAGCTCCTAAGTACTATTGAGATTGAAGCGCACGGGCGCGACATTACATCTCAAGATTCATATCGTTCCCGAGCCTCAAAACACTGTATGTTAAAGATACATATAAGACTCGTCTGATCCTATGTTGTCTTGGAAGCTATTGACATTAGATACGGCCTTTTCGAGTCACTATCCCCTTCCAATGGAATGCTCCCATTAATTATAGACTAGCTTTGCACTCGACGGCCGTTATCACTTCGATTTGGCACATTCAATGTGTTAGAGACCGTCCGAAAGCCCCGCAACAACCAGTGTCTTTCTTTAGCCTACGAGGATTTTTGCCATCGCCAGTAATCAGCGCTTACGATAGGCGCCCATTCATCGGGAGGTGCCGTTCGGCAATCAATGATCCCTAGGCCTGTGTCGGAGCCATTACCTGCCAGCACCTCATGGCAGTGGCGTTCCAACTTCCTATGCGCTCACAGTGCTGTTAATGATCATGTCAGTCCGAGCCCATCGCGAGAAGAGAGCTCGAATGCCAGTCTTCCTTTTCAAAGTGGCAGCTTTCGGGCAGTCGGAAGATGATGTAGACATGGCTTGCAAGTCATACTTAATTCGCAGTACTTTGTCACTTGTGGAGCCGTGCTGCAAAGCGCACTGGCAGCTGCAGTTCGAATTCCATACAGAATTCCATCCTGTGGACAGCCTGAGGAACACCCTCGGTGTTAACAGCTTTCACTTAATACAGCTCCCCAGGTTGAGCTGTCACCGCCGACCTTGTGTACCTGTCGCGTCCACATGACACAATGCTTACCTCAATTACCACGGCCGAATCCCACCGTTCTCAGCGCTTAGCTCTCCAATGTCTTTCGACCGATCGCACGGCATTGGTCGTCCTTCGCTTCCATTCAACGGGTGTTACCCATGCCCACTCCTCCAGCGCTCACTTTAGAACCGGACGATGGATGCATAGACACTAGTCCATGCCCACAGGAACCGGGTTTCCTCTCCCCCAGTGTCTCTACTAACCGACTCCCAGGACCCAAGCAGCTTCGCCTTGCCATTCCCAGCCTATATTCACCCAGTTTGGGGCAACAGAGCTCAGCATCGACGCCTCAATCTGAAACTCCCGAGACTCCTTCATCTACCAGCTCTCCCATTACCGGCGTCGTTGACCTAACGAAGTACATTCGGACGGTATCAAATATCGTTGCGGCGCACGGAGGCCTTTCCGACATCTATATGGGAGAGAAATCTGGTGGGCCCTCTACCGCGCCGGGTTCCTCGAGTGATCAGCCTACTTTAGTGAGTTTCGACAGGCTATTACATCCCGCGATATAGATCCTAATCGTTCGCATTGCTCCCAGGTAGCTATCAAGGTGCTGCGTATCTTGAAGACGAGTGATCAAGATGGTGTGCGAGCGCGGAAGGTGGGCTACGTTTTCTTTACACAGCTTCGCGCAAGTCTAACATCGTACTAGCGTCTTAACAAGGAGGTATACGTCTGGCATCGCTTAGAGCACCCCAACGTCGTGAAGCTCTTCGGTACTTCTTACCATATGGGAGGGAGGCCTTCGATGATTATGCAATGGTATGATAACGGCAGCGCCGCGGAGTACCTAAGAAAGAAGAATCGTTCGGCTAATCGCGTGCAGCTGGTGGGTTTTCAATTCAGTTTTTCTTTCCGCGCCTGTCATGCATTTATCCGTCCCTGACGTTCTCTCACAGGTGCTCGACGTGGCTCGAGGGCTTGAGTATCTGCACACACATAGACCACCTATCATACACGGCGACTTGAAAGGTGTAAGTGTATCTCTTCCCGCTGCTTCGACAACCTCCTTTCCCTCAGCCATTGCCCACGCCTTCACCCTTATTTCCTATCTATCAGCACGCAGCTGCTAACCCGAGAATCATATTCACACAGAACAACGTCCTTATCACTGACGATGGACGTGCTGTGCTCTGCGATTTTGGGCTTTCTAAAGTCATGGAAGAATTGGGAGAGCCGACTGGTTACACCTTATCTAGCCCGGATGCTGGTCCAATCCGGTGGCAAGCGCCAGAACTTATGGAGGATGACGACGTTGAACTGAGCTTACCGTCAGACGTATGGTCGTTTGGCTGTACTGCATTCGAGGTGCGTACATCGGCGTCCTTTCACATAGGTCTTGACGTTGACAGTTTTCCTGTACCTTCTATGCCCAGATCCTTACCAGCGTCATACCATATGCCTACCGATCCAAGGACGCCTTGATCATACGGGATATGCAGAACCATGTGAAACCTTGTGCCAATAAAGAAGCTCTCCTGGACGGGTTTGACGAGGGAATTCGTACAGTTCTCAACAGATGCTGGTCGTTCTCCCCCCAGGAACGACCGACAGCGACTGATGTGGTTGCCCTGTTGGAAGCCCTAACACAGTCGCAATGATGGAGAAGGACATCTACCACCCGGACAATTACTATGCTTTCCAAGAACATGTGACCCCGCTTTCGTTCGTGCTTTGAGATTTACTTTACGTCTTGATAATGTTTGTTGACCCACCATCATCTCTACTTCCTTTCTTTCGTTTGTAATCACCGTTTCTCTATACTTACTCACAGTAATTACAACCCGGACGCACAGTGTATGCGGGATAGGGCAGATGGTTTGTATGTAGTATTCCAGACTATTCTGGATGATGTAGGATATAATAGGCTCAAAGTAGTATTTACATTGGAAATTGTAGCTGGAGGAATCATATTGAGATTTCTCACCCTTCGCAGTTCAGTGTCTTCAATCCCTAAATCTACGGGCACACGTGTATAGTATGGCGAAAACAGACTCTACGGACTCAACTGCAAGAGTCGACAACTCTGAAGTCAATCCAATCTTCCGTATCGAGTTTGGGACGGGTCGCAAGCGAAATGCCGTATATAATTTTCACATACTCCTTTCCATTGACCGGGGAATTAACCATTCCAGCTTATCCGAACGCCTGTTCTCAGAAATGCAAAGCTCCTATTAATGGCTCATGCAGCACCTGCGTCGCGAATGTGTATCGACTGGGTGAAAGAGTAAAGGCAATGAGACACTTCCACTGGACTCGGATCAAACCCCAAGGGTACGCCTCCTGAGTACTTGAGTCCTGGGAGTCGAGACCGACCATCGAAATAAGCAAAGAAATACTGGCAACTGGCACGACTTCAGTACTTGAGCTTCTGAGTTATGGTACGGGGTAGACAATATAAATTTGGACAGACGCATCTACTCCAAAATGCACTACCTGCGGCAAACCAAGGCTTCAAACGGGCTCAGCCTGGAAGAACCCAATATTCCATCCGGAAGGAGTCAGGGGGAGGAAGATAATCGTAAATATGCTTTATGAAAACACGAGCATCCCACTCGGTGCGATTCTCCCAGGCCTGTAGCAGAGTGTGATCCCACTTAGCTAAGCAAACTATCAAGGGCTTCCGAAGGGCTTCTGTTCCCTCGCGGAAGCTAACTTGGCCATCTCCCTGGTAAAGGTACCGGATATTGTCCTTAAGCCATTTCTTCTCTACGAGATAGATGTCTTTGAATGTGCCGACAGTCCAGTTTTCTTGTGGATCAGAGTACCATGCCAGTATCCATAAGATTGATTCCAGATCGTCCTGGAAGGATTGCCCAATTTCTCCGTCATCGCTCAGAATTAGTAGTTCCAAGGCCATGAAGGGCTTCATGGCATTAAGTTCAAACAATGATGCATTGTTTGACCCAGTAGTATAACTGTCCGCAGGAAGCGTAGGAGCAAGGTCGTAGTCGTGCCAAACTATGGTTCGCGTGTCCTGCGTTACCATGAAGTTCAGTATGCTTACCGAGTCCTGTGCGAGCCCAATTTTCCGAAGCAGATGGCGACCTAGATTACATACATGAATGGATGTGGTAATAGGCAATAATGGCACCTACATCGAATCATCTGCCAAAGCATCGGAATAATCTCTTCCCGCTCGATATTGCCGAAACGGAGTAGCTTCTGAAACGACATCAGGGACGGAGCTCTGGCCTCTGGTACACCCTGAATAGGGTCAATTCTACAGGCACCACGAGTGGTGATCGGAGAAGGAGAGTCTTTGAGGCCTTTCACGTCGACTTCGCTGCTAATATGTGTATGGCTCTGGAGATGCTCCAGTCGCGTGCGCTTTGCCCTAATAAGTATGCCATTTGATTACTCGGGGAATGAATATTGGCAGGAGTGTAATAGTACCTACCATCGCTCAACATTGTCCTCATCCCGCGGAAGGGAGCGCTTTCCATTGTCTGAGGTCATGGTCATGGTTAGAGCCAAGGCTTTGAACGCGTTTTGCCAGAAGACAATGGACCTGTATCGTGGGAAACGGATTCGGTGGTTGAAATTCCTGAAGTCGGGACATAATGTGTCCGTTGCGGAGACACTGATTGAACACGAGTGGCGTCGGACTGTCTTCGCACTCGGTGCCACAAGCATGTTGCCCTGCAAAACATGGTGTTAAAAAATTCAATGTTCCCAGGTTCCCTTTGTCTCACCGATGACATAAATCTATGTTCCTTAAAGATACACGCTGGAATCACCATTTGTAAAGACAGTCCGATGCTATATATGTATAACCGATGCCGATGCTTGAAACATCGCCAATTGCTCCTTGTGTATGCTGCTACTGTTGCACGTATCATCGGCTTTCTTCCAGTTTTATCCTTTCCGTAGATGTAGGTATTAACTTCACCACTTTAGAGCATAATCATTAGAGTTAAGTCCACTTCAAGTCTAATTTATCATTCAAGTCCATTTCTGCAGTCGCAGCACAATTGACCAAGGTTTCCTTGCGTGAGTCGCTCAAATTGCACGGCCTCATAACTCGATCTAAGGAGGCAAAGAACCCGGATGAGGTCGGCTTCCGGGGATTTATCTTTCTCTCGATATTGGACTTAAGGCAGAGAGGAGATCATTGACCTGGATTCAATAGTTAGAACTCTTCCTAAACCGATTCAAATACCCTACCGAATCCCAGGATGGCGTATCAGCACTTAGGTTCTATGGTAAATGTAACTCAGTACGATACATGAACAACTGTTAGACACGAAGATCACGGTGTATTCAGCTAGATATGATGGTGGTAAGTAACACATGAATGGTGATCTACAAGGTAAGACGAGAAGACCATATGGAATAATTAGATAGTGCGAATTGACTCGCTTAGCGAGGATGGCCCTTAGTTGCCGTCACTATCTGGTGACGTTGTCTTATTGTCCACTTTAAAGTCCATCCACGTGAAGTCGTCCTTTTCTATGTCAGGATAGACCAAATAATTCCTGAGGAAATCCAAGTAGTGTCGGGTATCAAACTCAGTATGTACCAAGGACGAGCTCCGCTTCGTCAAGATCTCGGTGCCAGTAATAGGCAATCACACGAGCCTGATTCCAGAGAGTCTCAGTGCCTTTGCGCGCAGTCCTGATCTTGGTGACTTTGAGCCATGATGTCTTCGCACTGTGCACTTGCTCGAAGGATCCCATATACCAGCTGGGTTCAGTTTTGATATACCACAAAATACACCAGAGGATGGATTCCCCATCATGATGCCACAAGTGAGGGGCAGACCCAGTATGACTTTGAAGGAGATCTAGAGCCATAAAATTTTTGGTTCCCATCCGCTTAAAGCTTTTCTGGGAGGGGGAGATATCGCCAGGTTCCATAATAGCGGCCAAATCGAAATCGTTCAGAACCCCGATCTTTCGGACGATCGACTTCTCTGCACCCTGGGGCAAGATGGTGGTAGTATTTCTCATGAGGTTCTGCATGCTAACGTCACCATGAGCAATCCCCTGCCAGAGCAAATAGTGGCCTGTAAAAGACGTTAGCAGATACAGCAAGGATAGACAACCCAGTCCATGACTCACAATGAATGATTTCCCACATGTTACGTCGAAAATCGTCTGGTTCTATAGTCTCAGAGTTAAAGTCTTCAATATAATGGAACAGGAGCATGGACGGAAGCCGAGAACCGGCGGTGTCGGAGGATCCAAGCTTCAAGTTTCGTACACTTGGATAACAATGGGCCCTCCAGGCGCCATCAAAGCATCAGAACGCGAACCGTGACACGACGCGTCCCATTTCGCTGCCTGTCATAGTTCGCGTGACTCGTGACAGTGCGTCACGCTTCCCGTTTCGTGTGGTCCGTCACCAATCGTTTTCAAGAAATCCCTGCTCCTCCCCGTACCGCTTCCACGATTCTACGCAGTCTCCAGGCGAAAGGCTGAGCTGCGGGGCATGTCTCTGCTATCCAAGAGGCTAAGACTGTTATGCCTGCATGGACCAGCTGAGCTGCAGTCATCGACGACACCGACATCGACATGTCGACACTTGCATTCGACAAGCGCTAATGGCAAGAAATACATACCGCGGTCTCAACGTACTGGAGCCGGAAATGGAGCTAAGTTTGGTCTTAAACCAAGTGAGCTTCACAATTATTGTATTTGGTCGGGAATCAATTAACTTATGCAATTGCAGAAGCTTCAGGGCCGCCCGTAACCGGACGACGAAAACTCGTGGACCTGAAGGCTCTAGAGCCTACAGGTAGAAGCGGAGGAAGACTGGAGGTCGCACGGGATCCACCACCTCACCACTCTTTTTCTTCGAGAACCGACGATAGAGGGAAGGGCAGACTGGAGGGCGACAGGGACCGTCGTCCTCCAAGGGCCAGCGAGAGGGAAGGCAGGGGGACTCTGGCTTCTACATCTGCACCCACGTCGACAACTAGTTATTCTGCACCCCAGCCGTTCTACAAACCCAAAGAACCGCTGGACTATTCCTCCACACTCACCTCACCAGAATTCGAAAACCCCCCGACACTTGTATCGACAGGTTCTTCGACCAGTATTGCCAATAGCCTTCGAGACCTCCCAAAATCCTTCTCCTCATCATCTCTCTTACCCGGTCTCGTAACCTCTGTACACGACATACTAGGAGAGAACGCCAAACCCACGCCTATCCAATCGCTTAGTCTGAAATGGGTGCTGGATTACAGTAAAGACGAAGAACGACCATTCGAACACGGACAGTGGTTATTAGCCAGCGAAACCGGCTCTGGCAAAAGTTTCGCGTATCTTTTACCTGTTCTACAGGGCTTGAAGGAGGCCGAGATGCGCCCTCGACCTCCCATTTCGGACGAAACCAGCTATCCGTTGACTCGACCCGAGTCGCGACCACTAAACCCCCGCTGTATCATCCTCGCCCCAACCCACGAACTCTCACGCCAGATCTCATCCTTCGCCAAATCTCTCCTGCACACCGTCAAACTTCGTGTCTTCTGTGCGAGCAAGAACAACACCGATTTGAAGTCGACGACAGTACGGAACGTCTCGTCGAGGGACATGGCGAATGTGTTTGATACCGAACAAGAACTGGATATCACGCAGGAGGGTTTATCGGCCAAGTCGCATCCTGTGGACGTTGTTGTCGGGACGCCGATGAAGATGATGGATATGGTTCGTGGACGCTGGTGGGATCTCAAGGGCGGTGAACTTGGAGGGACGGGCAGAGAACTCGATCGTGGGTTCTCCGCACGCCGCAAAACTGTCGGAAAACCTGAACTTGGGCTTGAGAATGTCGAATGGGTTGTTATCGACGAAGCCGACGTTCTCTTGGGTAGGCACATCCTCACTTTCTCCCCTCGAACTGTTTGACTTATAGTTGGTGTAGATCCTGATTTCCAAGAGGTTACTAGGACGCTTTTGGCTGATATCAGTGCTGCGCGTGGACACCCTGTCTCGGTCGATCCTTTCGCTTTCTCGATTGCCTCGACGAAGACGCCTTCGACGCTCGTTCAAACCCCTGGCAACAAATCACTTTCAAAATCTGATTCTAATGCCAACTCGATCGAGTATCCGTTCAACTTCCTGTTGACCTCTGCCACCATCCCCTCTTCCCTTTCACGCTACTTAGATTTGTACCATCCTCGTCTACTTCGGCTTGCCAGTCCACGACTGCACAAGCTCCCGGAAACTCTCAAGGTCGAGTACGTGAAATGGACGGGCGGAAACAGGTTTGTAGATGTTGAGAGGCGTACGCGAGAGGTTTGGGCTGCTGATGCTGTCGAGGCTGGAAGCAAACGTCTTCAAATCGGTTCTGCTACAGAGACCGAAGAAGAGAAACCGCAACTTTCGAAAATTCTGATTTTCTGCAATAAGAGTTCGAAGGTGAAGGAACTGAGCGAGTATTTGGAAGAGAAGGGAGTGAAGAATGTTGCCGTTACGAGTGGGAAGGAGGAGAAGAGGCGGAGGAAGGGGAGTGATAGCGATGAAGAGAGCTCGGGAGTGAGGACGAGGGGGAGTAATAAATATTTGGAGGGATTTTTGAGGCCTATTGGATCTCGGAAGCGGGCGGGTGTCTCCCCGTCGACGGAGGCTGTTTCGGATTCAACATTAACTCCCAAGTCAAACCCGTATATGCTCTCGGATCCTTCAACCACCCCACACGTCCTCATCACCACCTCGCTCCTCTCACGTGGCCTCGACTTTGATCCTTCCATCAAACACGTCTTTATCGTCGACGAACCGCGGAACATGGTTGATTTCATACATAGAGCTGGACGGAGTGGACGCATGGGTGGATTGGGAGGTAAGGTTGTTGTATTTGGACGGAGTGGGGGTGTTGGTGGGAAGAGTGGTAGTGATTACCATAGGAGGAGTGGGGGTGGGAAAGGGAGCGCGTTTGAGGGACATGGGGCGCTTTTGAGGAAGAGTCTTGGAGGCGGGATTGTGAGCCGGGGCGACTTGGGGAGGTTTGTCGAGAAGAGGAGGAGGGCATGAGGCGGTTCAGGAGAGAGAGCTCCTTTGTGAGGTGTATGCGTATTCCGAGTCGGGTGGTATGACTCGGATGCAAGGTTGTGACCGCCGGCCACAGTCGAACCTATGAAAGCCAGCTTGTCGGATGACGAGGTTTGTACGTGGAATAAGTACGTTACCTACCCATTTAGTTATATTATCGTAATAATATCGAATTTATAGAAACCATTACTCGTTCACGATTTGGCCCCGGCTTTTGGGATCTCAAAGCCTCGCTTAGTCGTTTCGCGTGTCGAGTAGTACCGAGGTTCGGACAAGGACAAGGTAAGCTTTGCGCATCTGACCAGTGGTGACGGATAAATTATAATAAGGGCCTGTGACAGACGATGGAAGCCCTTTCAACGAGAGTTCTGCTTTATCGAAATCAAAACACCTACCTGGAAGTTTCTTGAGGCTTTCTAATTAAAGGCACCCCGATTTTCAAACCAAGCATTTCAATTTTCTCCCTTTTGGACGGATCGACATTTTCTAGTTTTCAATTCAGCGCTTCTTTATAAATCAACGTCTTTCCCCCTTTCGCCTCCCTTTTGTTTCCTACTTTGGGAAGGCGAAAATGCATTTTTAAAGGCGGAAAATTTTGTTCTTCGATCTACCATCCTCTCGCTTCTGTTCACTCTACTACTACTAGGATATATCATGGGGTATGCTTTCTGGCCCATAATGCGAACGAACTTGAACATGCCAGGTAGGCGGATTGCGTTGCCTAATGCATTAGCGGTGTTGATTTTTGGGACATATAGCGCGACGGTTCCCAAGGACAGTTCTCCTGACGTCGTGGAGAATGCAAAGGGTGTCCTGGAAACGGAGTTCTTGATTGAAGGACAAGAAGAGCAATCCGCAGAGTGTGCGTTCGTCTCCCTTTGGGGAACAGCTTTCTTTTTATTGATGCCTTTCAGTGACCGACAGACCTGAAGCTGAGGTAGCCCAATGCGGGGAAGTTCAAATGAAGATACCAGTGCCGTCCATGCGCCAACCTCGCCAAGGTCGTTGCTGAGTCTCCTCGACCAACTAGAGCCTCCCACCCGAAGTACGACCCACGGACGCCGGGACTTCTGCCCGCCATTGCATAACGTATCTATTCATTTTTAACGCTATGTTCGGCATTTGAGGTCCTCCGGACACTTGAATGTGAATACGAATTAAATTTAAGAATTTGTTCGGGTCCTAAATTGTGGATGAGGTATGACCCGGTTTTGAGTCACACGGATTTTTATAGACTGTGATTTGGCTGGTGTTGTTGGCACATCTCGAGCTGGACATGAGGGGGATGTTGATGAGCGTGATTAAGCTGTGGGTGAGGAGTTGGAAGTTCCGGGGAATAGCACGGCGAGGGCTCAAATTGAGAAGGGTAATTCAGACTATTTTGAAGGACCTCCACCTTTAGAGGATCAATTACAGGTCCCAGTGCATTGGCCAAGTAGTAATACCCAGACCATCTAGACGTTTTCCTCCTTTCTCCACCGGATCGAATAGAACGTAGTTAATTTTTAGTTGTGATTGGAATGTTGAGTGATTATTTTATAGTCCTCTATTGAAAATAGCCTGTCACAACGTTGCTTTTCTCGTTATTCGACCGGCGATTTGGCCTGCTCTCGTGAACGTAAGATAGGGGTTTGACGCGTTGAAGGATGTTAGGGCTGATTTGGTGACGCGTCTGATGGATGATCGGTATTCTCCGACAGCAATTAAAGTTGCATACTTAGAACGATGATCTACGATGATATGGAACACGACGCATTGTCTTTTCCCCTTTTAATCCAGTTCCTATTCGCTTCTACCTGGTACTGAACCTTAAAGCGACGCCTAGACAAATTCTTTCGGATTTGGGGCAAGTACATGTCTGAGTACATTTAATCCAATAATTTCTAGCCTTATGTGTAGGTGGCAGCATCGAAGACCAGGAGCAGCACCTCGGGGGGATTCACCCTCTCCCGGAAATAGCTTTGCGGATCAGCAAATAACACCTGTGGTACACCTCCTGACAAGCCACCAGAAAGGGCCACTACATGGCGGAAGTAGATGGACCTACCCAGAGATGGCGATACCCTGACAGCGGTCGTGCCATTCTACTTGCCCTAGTCCACAGCCCCACTTTCAACGCCGTCAGATCTGGCTGCTAGTTCCTTACAGTCCTTTCCATATTCGTTTGAGCGAACAACTTTTGAATTCAATGGTGTGGCATGGTCACGTCAGTGATCGCTCGCTCGAACATCAACATCGAAATCGAATTCAAATTGGTTCACCGAAACGGATATGCAGACTGTAAAAGGAGATTCGTATCAAAGTTTGATCCCATTCGTACTTAAACTTAAGTGTCCAAGAAGGGGTGCGTACACGATACTAACGACTCGTATTCGGTAGAAAATGCGATCAACAGTTGACATATTTCGCACCTGTGTGTACAGACCCTCGGGTACCACCTTTGCCAGATACCCTGGGAGTCTTTGGGAAGGTGGCTGTTCACTGTTCCCTCTCTTAATAGCTGCCCTCAGCCTCCCACTACCACCCTTACACCTTTACACCCTTACGTCCAGTAAAGGATGCATTTCCTTAAAAGTATCATCAAAGCCTATCTGGTAGCTGCCGCTATGCTAGCTACTTGCTCTTTGACGATGGGCCGGGTTGTCCAGACTCTTCCAACTCAGCTCATTACCTATCGAACGCCACGCACCTTCAACGAGGTCGTCACAAGGCTTGAAAGTAACATAGGCATATCCAGCACGTTTAGGAGTGATATTTGGACATCACTGCAAAGCAGGGAAAGCTTCGAGCAGACGGTGCACACCGCAGCACAAGGGAATGATTTCATGTGAGGCAGCTTCTACTGTGTACGAATCACTCCCGTTTATGTGTCAAACAAATAGATTATTCGACAAGTTCGTTTACCACCCATGGCTTCGCCTGTTCCCAGACACTGCAGACGCTCCCAGCACCGTCACATATGTCTTGGGAAATCCTTTGATTGCGCAAACCCTTATCACGGAAAATTCGCATGTGGCGGTTGTCGTGCCATTCCGTATATTACTCGTCGATCGGGGAAATTACACCGAACTGGCTTACCATCAGCCATCCTCTTTTCTCCCGCCCAACGAAGTCAGTCCCGTGCTCTGCGCGAGGTTCCAAGATCTTGAAAGAGCCATTCAAGATCTTATTCATAAAATTGTATAGGACACAGAGTTGTAGTGGCCTGGATACCAGGTAATATACACATATCTGCTACAAAACAACAACATTCTCGTTATGTTTATTATGCCTCGAGTGCATATATATATTGCGGTGTCTAGATCTATACTTTTCCATCTGTGGTTGTGTATTTTACTGGTCAATTTTAGCTATGATGTTTAGGTTCCTAGGAGGGCACAAAACATATGATGCCGCACAATTGAAAGAATCCTTCACATTGGACATCAACTTCACAGGATTAATCTCGTGCAACGACATATTCGTTTCCGGAAATGAGTCCACAAGGTTCCATATCGTGGACGGAGCCAACCCTAGATGGAGGATGGATACTGCGGGTGTTGAGTCAAAGCTGGATCAGTAGCCATTTTTGAAGTAGATAATGAACTTCATTGAATGCCATTGGCACCGGGTGGTCGACGAGGATGCGCTCTACTAGGCAGTGGCTCGGAGGTATAACGCAGCGTATAGTTCGCCATTTTCAATCTTCATTGTTGTTATAATTCAGCAGTTGAGTTATTAACGTGATCCTCCATTGGTATCTTGAATGGTAAATGGCCTTTGGTGAAGAACAATGCGTTGTAATGGCGAATTCCCGAATCCCTTTGTCCCGTCGATCCTTGATGTGGTGGTAAGAGTGGCGTGCCGACTTGGCATTGTTCGGAATGTTCCCAATCACAACGCGATCACGTGTGTCTGACGCGAACTTCAAGTTGAAAAATGTCGGATTTCGGAAGGGTACTTACATGACCCAGGTCGCTAAAGAACGCGCGGAGCATTACTTTCAACATCCTGAGCATGTCATCAACCACCTCAAGGCAACCTATCCAATGTGAAGTGGTCTCGTGACTACGAGACACATTCGCGAGCGCCTTGGAAGTTGGAATCAACGTGGACGGTGCCCAGCTTCCGACAATGATGCTCTCCCGAAAGCTTCGCTCCGTGAACAACATCAAGCCTGCGGAAGTCAAGAAGTTTTTATGGGAAATCGTTCGATGTAAGTGTATCGCATTGTCAGCATGTTACGCGATCACTGATGACTTTGTTTTCAGGTCATTACTTGCTTTGGAAGATTGGTATTGCTCATGGCGACATAATCTTTTCCAACCTCATGTTCAACGAGGTTCCAGGTACTGGTGATGCTATCCCCGTACGCTTGGCTGTTATAAATGACTTCGACCTCGCGGCCATCATGACTCCCAGAGCTGTGTCTTTCAGCAAGAAAGGGCTTGAACGTACAGGAACCAAGCCCTTCATGGCATTGGAATTGCTCCATAAAAGTGATGGCACTATCCAGCGTGTTTGGTGCCACAACGTCGAGTCCTTGTTGTGGTGCTTTGCTTGGTACCTGAAGGAAGAGCTGAGCTGGACGAGAGGATCTCTCAAGGTGGTTCTAAAGGAAAAGCTAGCTTGGAGAAATGCCCTCAAAGCCCGTCATCCTCCGGTGGGTATCCGTATAGGGGCCGAGCACCTGTGGGAGACGAGTGCTAGGACTCACTTCAGATGGGCTGCAGTCATTCTCGAGGTCCAACAAGAAGACCGGGATCCTCCGACTGACTCCGAATGGTTGCAAGTCATTCGCAGCCGATTCCCCTGCCCAGACGAGCTCTCAGAGGACTGGATGACATTCCAGGTTCCCAAGAAGACTATTCAAGCGCAAGATAAGGAGAGCCTGGAGGGTGGAAAAGAGGAGAAAGTTTAGGGCAGCATTGCCTAGTTTCCATTATTGGACCTTGATACTACTCGTCTTTCAAGGTTTTCTTATTGCATTTTTCCATCCCGACTCACCCAAATTCCTCTCTTCATACATTCGTGTCACATTGATCCACATCTTTACAATTTCTCCATTGCAATGCGAATACACATCACTGCTGCTTGGTTACTTTCTGAATTCTCGTGTTTCAAGCTCAAGAGGCCGCTGACGGTGATTTCCAGCCGCGGCTGTCTTGCACGGCTTTGACCTTGCAGCCCCATAACACCCAATCCCATGTTTCTATAGAAAGAAGGATTTTGTGACTCAGGGTGCAAACCCCTTTATGGTTCTGGAGCTGCTGGACGCAGACCAGCGTCTGTGGCGCTGTGACCTTGAGTCCACGTTCTGGTGCCTTGTATGGTACTGCAAAGCGCGCCTTGCGTGGACGAGAGGGACCTTCAGAGAGGTGGAAGGTAAAAAGTCTCCTCAGACCTGGAAGGGGTCTTGCGTGAAATCAGAGGGTGGTTTAGGTAGACTTGGGCGTCCGATAGGGGTGAAGTGGCGACTTTGGGAAGCGTGACGGAGAGTCACAATCCACGTGCCATGTGCGTGACCGACGCGACGCGTCTTGTCACGGTTCGTATTTTGTTCACGCTGAAGACATAAGTAAGCCCTAGGCCTGAGCCAGCAACTTGAAGCTTACGTTCATCAACGTTTGGCTTAGACTCCGTGTGGAATGATGTACTTGAAATTGTACCCCTTCGAAGATGCCAACCCTGGAGAGATCCAGGAACTAATTTGGCAAACCATCCGCTGTAAGTACTTCAAGGTCCTCTTATGTCTGAATTCCAGCTGACATGCTCGCTTATAGGCCACTATCTTCTCTGGCAGATTGGAATAGCGCGTGGCGCTATTAGTATACACAACCTCATGGTGAAACAAGCAACAGTGACTAACGGGGTCATACGAACCGCAGTGTTAAACGACTACGATCTAGCGGCAATAATGGCTCCGGAAAGTCTATGGCCCGAAAAGAAAGGGTTTGGACGTACAGGTACGAGCCGTTCATGGCCATGGAACTGCTCCGTATAGCCGGCACCTGGGAAAACGGCGGGAAGATACGGCGGATGTGCCGTCATGATCTGGAATCTGTCCTATGGTGCTTAGCCTGGTACTGCGACCGCCAAGAAGAATGGAACCGTGGTACCTTCAGGGACGTTTACTTGCTAGAGGATAGCTGGCGTAGGTGCCTAATCGACAACGCGCCTCTCGAAGATGTCAATGCTGGTTGGCAGGCGGGAACCGAGGCTCTCCGTATGCCGCTAATCCTTTGCCTTAACGACTATGATTCAACAGTTATCAGAAGTAAACTCTTGAAGCGGGAATACAACGCGTCCGAGTACGTGAGGCTCATCGAGCAATACCTTCCTCCGCACTCTTATATTGATTGGGAAAAGTGGATTGATTTCGAAGTCATGCAAACTTCTACTTAACTTGCCATTTCACTTGAGGTTCGGGTTTTAGTTAATCATCAGTAAATTAGCACTAGTGGGGCTACAGATTAAGGATAATTGCCGGAGCGCTGGCTTCACCCTCGCATGTACCGCATATAATTCTGGGTAACCTACATTTTTTTAACGAGTTATCTATGACAAGATGTTCTCAGCGTTACACAAATACACAAATAACATGGAATCTATGGTAAAAACGACGCACTAGTTATCTGCCTCGTCCGGGCGAGGAACACATAGGGGCACTCCGAGAACGCCGACACTGAGATAGGGGTTCCTTGACTTGATCAAAATTCGACGACGCAGCCACTCATCTCTGTGGTCCTGTCTGGTTTCATTGACGGATTTAGTACCTATAGCGGTGCTGATAAATTCAGTTTACTCAGGTGCTCTGATGCCATTGGCTGGGGAGAAACAATCGTATCCATTCGAACGCCAGGCGGCTGTGACACAAAGCGCCAATCTCAAATGGCCGGTCTAGAAGTTAATTGAAAAGAAGATCAAACCAAAGGCGTAGTGGCACTACTCATTGCTCAGTAAGAGCTGTGGGCTGCTTTGGGTATACATAATGCTTCTATGTTACAAGAGTGAGGCACTCCCGTAGAAAGTATGTTGTCCAGGTCTAGTCTATCCTAGTACCCGCGGGCAAGGCACGAAAAGCAGAGCCGCTATCATGTCATTGTCTCGGGGCTAATAAATCAGGGCCTCCAATTGTTTATTCAAAGGCTTTGGTGCTTGACAATGGATCTGAAGCCATTGCGATGGCGCCTGCCACCATTCCATTGTGCTCTCGATGAGGTCGGAAATGGTGATCGGAAATAATGGTGCGGTCCATCTTTGGGCATAACGCTAGTGGCAAATTCACTTTCAAGGACAATGGAGGCCGGAAGTATGCAAAGTGTTGCGATTTCTCTCCTCTCCAACCCCTTCTCCTCACCCCTCATTTTCAATGTCTTCTAAACGAACCAGGAGCGTCAGAGGTGCTACCCTTCCGAGAACCCCCAAGACCCAAACGTTCGACCCAGGGTTTGAAGTCTTCTCAACTCCCTTCAGTAGAGGAACAGCCGGAGACGCCGAATTCAAGACTGATGGAACGTAGGTCAACCTGCATCTTGATCCCTTATATCGTAATTAAGCTGTACTCACTAGGCGAATGGCGAACATTAACTATGTGGAAGAAGATCTCTCGACTACCCAAACCGTCGCCTTCACTTCCATGTTGAAGGCGTTGCTGATGAGAATGCATGACTGGAAAGACCTTGATACCAACTCCACGAAGAAAGTGAATGATAAGGCCAAGTTACATGATTGGGCGGACAAGCAGTTCGACGCGATACTAGACAGCGCTGTTGCATTCTGCAATGATCGAAACAATCCTAATACCGTCGCTTTGAAGCAGAATCTCAAGAAGGCGTACGTACCACACATTATTCCGAAGGTCGTGACAACGTTGACTTTTATATAGGTTGAAGTATACACAAGAGAAGGATCGCTACTTCCCTCTCACTAATGCCTTTAACGCAGTTCTACTCCACTATCATGGCAAGGCTGTTGGGGAGGTCACTAATTGCTCCGACGAAGAGGATTTCCTGTTTGCCGTCAACGATCCGGAGGTTATCATTTCCTCAAAGCTTTCTCGGGTGACTGGGAATGTCACGCTTCGTAAACCTGATATTATTCCGACCACACTCCCGCATTTGCGCAAGATAATAGACTCATCGTCCTCCGCCTCCGACCGCACACTCGCCGACTGGGCAGCCATCGTTGGCACTGACACGGCCTGGAAGGACTTCTATAAGGCCGAAGGGATGACCTGGGGTGATATCTGGCATTGTTGGGAAGTCAAGGCTAACGATGTCTCGAAGTCTGATTTCCCCTCCAACTTCAAGGCGGATGCATTCAAAAGGGGTCTGTTTAATTCATCCCTTCCCCATCGCGAGTCAAACTCACATTTATCTATAGACACATCGGGGCTATCTAGAGGAGCTTCTGCAGAAGCTCCCGGTTCCTCGGCCACGTCAACTGCACCGCAGCCAACTGTTTCTGCGAACACAGCGGATGACCAGAGCCTCACGCATGAATCCACGGCGAACAACCGCAAGCGAAGGGCTACGAAAGCCATTCCTGAAGATCCTATCAATGTCGGGTCCAACAAAAAGGCGAAGACTGAGAGTAACACCCATCAGACTGCCAGTAACGCTTTGTCTGCTGTTTCTTCACAGCCCAAGTCAGCTGTGAGCCCGGAAGTACAAGCTGCGTACTATGGTATTGAATTGTTGCGTTCCAAATGGGATCGCATCCATAGCATTGTTCTCCTTCTTACCGGTGCGTTCTTCACTGCTAGTTCTGAAATTCCGCGTGCTAATCGTGAAATTGTAGACAACAAGCTGTCGTTGAAGTGGTCGACTCTCAAGGATGTATTTCCACTTTCCCTATCGACATTGTCAAGGAATTGCCCTTACTGGTCGCAATGATCGTACTTTTCCAACGATTCAACACTCGTATGCGAGGTACAGCAAGTTTGAACCTCGAAGCGAAGATCGACGAGAAGAAAGTGGAATTCGACATACCTGATAACACTCACACGAGGTGGGAGTTAAAGGGCCGGCGTCCTATTACGGCGACCCCGGTGCCCAAAGGCCAAGGTGGCCAGAGCACGGCAACATCACCTCTTTCTCCGGCAACTCAGACCGAGTCCTCCGGTCGCGATACTGAGGCTCGTACAAGGGCCCAAGTCAAAGCCGCCGCTGCCCAAGCCATGGCCAGGGCGTCCACTGACGCTAGTGTTGACCAGGCAAAGGCACAAGCTCAAACTAAACTCGACAAGGAAAGGCAAATGCTCGAGCAGTACTTTTTCAAATTCTCTTGGCGTGAAGAGACCCGCGACAGCGAGGGTGAAATAGTCCGGACCGCCAAACAGCGTGCCGAGCAGTATTTGCCAAAGGAGATCCAACCATACGTTATCGATCATCTTCCCGATGTGAAGTATTTCGAAGACTACGATGCACTCTCGACCCGTTACATTCGCGAATACCTAAATCTAGAAGCGCAAGGAGCCAGAGTTCCGTCGGCAATGCTGTCCAAGAGACTGTACCCCATGGGAGAAGCCAAGCCTGAAGAGATTGAGAAACTCATGTGGCAGATTATTCGATGTAAGTCCTCGTGTCGGTTCCTGCTGTCTTGGACATGTTTTAATGTACTGCTTTAGGCCACTACCTTCTCTGGCAAATTGGGATTGCCCATGGAGACATCAGTATGCAGAACCTTATGGTGAAGCAGCCTACCGGTGCTGCTACCCGTACTGCGGTTCTGAACGACTTTGACCTTGCTGCCATAATGGCTCCGGGAGATATCTGGCCCATCAAGAAAGGATTTGAACGTACTGGAACGAAGCCCTTCATGGCTTTGCAGCTCCTGGGAAGCCACGGAGGGGGCATCAAGCGTCGGTGGCACCACGATATGGAATCCATTCTCTGGTGCTTGGCATGGTACTGCGAACCAATCGAGGCGTGGAATATTGGTACATTCGCGCAAGTCCATTACCTGAAGTCCAGTTGGCTAGTTCAGCAGAAACTGTATATGGTTAACCCGGATGAGGCTAACGTGGGTGCAGTCCGCGAAGGGACAGAAGACATCATCGACCGATTGATCGAGGCAATGACTGCACTTGACCGCGTACGAGATGATTCCCGACGTGAAAAGCGCGAAGTTGATCCTAGTGAGTCACTGGAGGCGATCCATCGCGAGCTTCCTTGCGACGAGTCCCTCAACCTGAAGGCTTGGATCAATTTCAAAGTGGCCGACACTGCCCCTTGAATTTGAATCTGTGCTCGATTTGTAACTCGGGGACTTGCTAGTAGATGTAGGTGTCCTCATTTGGAATGAACTATACATCGTTTCAACCTTAGGTTCAAGGGCTAGAGCGCTGGATCGAGACCCTTGCATAGCTGCATAGCGTCTAAATCTATTGTAACTATATATATATATGTAGCAATATACGACCAATCTTACGTTCTCTGATGAGTCTCATCCTTCCGAATTTGAATTGATCATGAGAAATACACTTGAAAGACACTCGTCCTGTAGGTTTGGTTACGACTTCGGTACAGCAGCGCGTTCGGTGTAAGCGCTGGACTTTGGATCTTTCGTTGCCTTGATGTGCAATGAAACCTCGAATCACAAGTTCCCTTCCGGTAACTTGGGGACAGCTTAGAGTCTATTGCCTGGCCCCTAGCCTGGTTCTGCGATCGTCAACTCAAGTGGTATGTCGGTACATCTACACATCTACACGAAAGCCTAGCGGTGTCCCCACAAGTATATGATCCGATCACGGAGCTTTCCTAAAGTTCTGTTTCTTATATTTTCCCACTCAACGATTCGTTGGGTGATACGCACAGGTTGAACTTCACTCTAACCATGACTACGACCACGAACGACCCTAATCTCTCCTCTTCAAATGCTCCAAATGACCGCAAACGGTATGCGGACCCTCAAGGTAAAGCAGAACCTACTCCAACAACCTGATGACGAAAATGGGGTTTCCCTACCCTTAAGTGCCCTCGCGCAGAACGAGACCTTGACTATGTTATGAGCACTATCGACATCTTTAAAATCTCTTTACTTCGACTACGAGTGAAGACTCAACGATGGAAGCTCGAGATTTCAGTGCACTATCTGTTACTATGTCGGTCAAGATGCTCCGAGCCGCAAGAGATTATGTTGCCAATCTGGAAAATCATTCACAGTAGCTCAGTCAATGCCTACCATTCGGGCTATTAGGGTATGCAATTAAGCAGTAGACGAGGCGGGGGATATGGAAGTGGAGGTTGACGTTGATGCCGCGGAGTATATCCAGATAATCCTCTCGCACTTGACGCGTAGATCACCACCGTTTTAAATCATCATTATCCATACCACTTGCCCCTCTGGACCCAGACATATTCGCTACATAGATATGTGCGTAGCTGGACTCTTCTAGAACCTGCTAATCAATGCTATTTATCTCACGTCTCCTCGAAGATCATTTACTTGTACAATACCTGGTTTCTCAATATCATTTGTGTCTAGGTGATCCGAGTCACCCTGAGGTTCTCTTACTCCTTCACCCTACTCGGTTTTTCACAGATCTAGGCCTCCTGTGCCCCACGCCTTGGCTCTTCTGTCCCTAGCCCACCCCCCCAAATATCCGACTTATAATAATAATGTTGTAATAATGAATTAAGTCCATTCGCACGGAGAGTGAGCAACTAACGAGACGCTCGGCGCCTAATGGATACTGTCGCGCGAAAATGGCTGTCACAGGTCACGCGTGCTGTGACAGGGCGCGTTCTCGCCTGTCACACCAGTGCTTTTCGATAATTTTAAACTTGGATCTACGGCCTTCTCCCTGCTCCATCGTGTTTGAACGACGTGCACTTTAGCGCGTAGCCTGAAAACGTATGTTGCGCGGAAGGTTAACATTTCAAGTTGGTGTCTAGGATATTCAAATCAGAAACAAGCGCCTTACCAACTGATATTGGGCTCTTCTTAAGCGAAGCGGCTGCGGAACATTATCCCTATTGGCATACTTCTACGTTCCAGTACCTTTTCCTCCTCCACGTATTACCATTGTCACTCTCGGGACCCAATGTTCCTACATACTCGGTGGTTCTCTGACCGAGTCTGAATGCTTACAAACCATTCACAGCAGATTCCTCTACCCACCCGAGCTCTCAGAAGATTGGATGATGTTCCATGTTTCCGAGAGGACTATTCGAGTGCAAGATAAGGAGTCCCTGGAGGGTGGAAACGAGGAGAAGGCCGGTATTGCTTAGTTTCCATTGGAGCTTGCTAAGCCTGAAGAGATCCAGGAACTAGGTTGGCAAATCATCCGCTGTACGGACTTGGTCGTCTTATGTCTGAGTATTGCACATGGCACTATCAGCATAAATTATACACAACCTCATGTATGAATGACGTTGAACCTCGGGATGTTTCAGCTATGGAGATTTGGGCTGTGAAGCGGGAATGGATTGACGCGGGTCTTCATCGCAATACGCTGGAGATGTGAGCCTAAAACAGACAGGGCATCAAACGTCTCGTCGGTCCCATATTGAATTTATCGCTAGAGATACCTTTTTTGATGTATCAGTCTTTTCACGCCCAAATACGATAGCTGCATCCCAACACGTTCCCCACATACACTTCAAGTTGGAAATCGACACTCATGAAGGTCTGTAACAATAATTCGATAGACAGCAGGCCGCCGATAGGACAAGTTGAGAGGGTGGGAAAACCAATTTAGGAGCTTCAACCGGTGAGTCGGCACTCATAGCAGAGCTTTTCCCACATCCGTGCCACTTCTAGCCTTGTTCAGTGAAGCAACTGCCCAATTTCTGTTGACTTTCTTTTGTTACAATGTCGAGCAGCACTCAGGCCCTGACCCTCCGCTGGTTCAACACTGAGGGGACTGACTCTGACGATGAACAGTAAGTATCGGATGCCGGAAGGAATTTACTAATAACAAACCTAATCTCCATGCCAGTAGTAAAATCAAGCATCCTCGCCTGGGCCAGTATCACAACAGTCTCGGGTCTATACTAGACATGTCCGATGTGAAAGGCGGTGAAGGCCATCCCCTCTATTATGCTCTGGCCCATGGTATGGATCCACAAAGCCCAAGAACTCCTACTATTATGACGGTCAAGACACTATACTCTTTGAATGACGTTGAACCTCAACACCTCTTGTCGTCGATTTGGCAAATAATTCAGAGTACGCATTTTAAGAGAACCAATGGCTCGGGGCCCACTACTCAATGTCATGACCTTCCCAGGTCATTATCTTCTTTGGCACATCGGGTTAGGCTGTCCGGCATTGGCATGCAGAACCTCATGGTCAATCAACAAACAGGAGTGGCGGTCCTGAACGACTTTGACCTAGCTAGTCGCATAGCAGGCCTGGAACCGGAGATCCCTGGTCCAAATCACACTAGCCCAATGCCGTTTGCGCCTTTGGAACTCCTGGAGATGCATGGAGGAAGGGTCAGGCGGCGGTGGCACCATGATATGGAATCTATTCTTTGGTGCTTGGCATGGTATTGCGAACCGAGACTGGAGTGGAATATGGGTACAATCGTTGAAGTGCATTACCTGAAGTCCTGTTGGTATAGCGAGCGAAAGCGCCACTTAGTCAATCCGGATGAAGCTGATGTGGGTGAAGTCCGCAAAGGGACAGAGAACATCATCGAACAGTTGATCGATGCTATGATGGAATTTGATTCGGTGAGGCGAAACGCTAGTTGGGAGAAACGCGAGGTCTGTCCTGTCGAGGCCCTCCGAGCAATCCACAAACACATTCCATGTGAAGACTCGCTTAAGCTAGAAGACTGGATTGAATTGGGGGTTGGCAATGGTTCCGCTCAACTACATCATGTTGGAGATAAAACATACGGTTTGAAGCTGTCAAGGGCTACTGTATTGCAGCCTCGACTCCAGCACGAGACTCGGATAGATGTTTACCTTCAAGAGACGAGATTGAAGGGTAGACAAACCAGATAATTACGAAGATATATAACCATAAGCACCTGAAACTTGCTTCTGTAACACTGTTCAACGCTTTAATATGTGTAAATTTTCCCGCAACCGCAGGACTTCCAACTTCGGACATGGATACCGATAGGGTGAGGGGATAGGGTCCTCCTAGAAACGTCAGGAGTGCCATAGGGGCCCCTGATCCTTGAGCCAATCAAAACCCGTTCGCCCGATTTGGCAATGCAACCATACTCTTCCATTGTCTCTCTGTCTGCCCACATCGACGGACTTGGCATATGTACGACGGTTGAACTGCTTTGATGTTTGGCTACTTGAAGTGCCAAAGCAAGAGATCGCATTCGGGGAATATACGATCGTGTATTCGAGAACGTCGTGAAATACCTTGTGCAGTACCGATGAAACAAGTCTTCCAGAGAACGACTACAGTAATTCGTCCGAAAGAAGGAATTCCGTTGTGGCCGCTGATCCAAACAAATGTCATTAATTAGAATCTGAATCGTGAAAGAACTGATCGGCATCGAGGACTTTGTTTTGGACCCGCGGAGCCAGCGACCGGAAGATCATCGTTCAAATATCTCTATCTTAAAGAAGGAATCGGACCATGTATGGTACACCGTACAACCCGATCTTTGACCATTAATTGGACAAAAGAGTCACATCATTTACCAGTCATTTGGTCAGGAACTGACGATGCCTGGAAAAGGAGAGTGAGAACAAAGGATTGGTTTCCGCGACGCGCTTAAGCTTTCTGCTCACACTACTGTGGACAAAGCCCACTGCTTCCGGTTTTTGACGGAGCTTTCCCTTCGACACATGTTTCCATTTTGGCCCCTAGCCACGCACTGGGCGAGAATGTCATTGTTGTGATTATGCCATTACCTCTGGATTACCAGATAAGGGTCGCAGGTGAGAGTCTCCGAAGGCTGTAGTGCTCGATAATGAATCTAGAGTCGCCGCAACAGCGGCTGCCACAGTCCCATTGTTCCTCTAGTGTGGAAATGTGGTGATGGCAATGATGGCGCGCCCCTTTGAGACAAAATACGATTGCATGTGTGGCCGATTTCATTGTGGCAGACTCCTGACGGCCTGGGTATAAAAGACTGCGATTTTTTGTCGCTGTTTCCTTCAACACTCACCCCAGTTCTCGACGACCATGTCTTCTAGCGACACCAACAGCAGCACCCCCCCTGCGTCAGGAATTATCACGCCCCCAAACAACCCAAACTCGATCCCGGAGATTATATCAACGCCCTATAGTAAGGGGACAGCTGGCGATGCTCCATTCAAGACGAACGGAACGTATGTATACTACGCCAATGGTAGAGCTCACAAGGCTAATGGAAAATGAATTAGGATTGCCGCAAACAAGGATTATATTCAATATGATCTGAAAAGTACCCAGACCGTCTCTTTCGGAGCCATGATGAAAGCGCTCCTGATGAGAATGTATGACTGGAAGTCTCCCGATATCAATCCAATCGAGAGTCCAGACAACGAGAAGGAGGCGAAAAACCGCGAGGATTGGGCCGTAAAGCAGTTCAAAACCATATTGAAGAATGCGGTGTCATTCTGCAACGACGAGAAGAACCCTAATGCAGTTGACTTGAGAACTGGTATCCTTGAAGCGTATGTGCCCTATTAGACCCCATCTACCGATCTGTTACTCATCCATTGGATAGTCTAGGAAATTCCGCTGAAAGAAAGCGCTACGGCCCATTCATCAAGGCTTTTAACGCAGTGCTCGAAGAATATCGTAGCGATGATATATTCGAGGACCTCCCCACATGCGAGGCCGAAGACGATTTTCTCTTTGCTATCAACGACCCCATTGTTATAGCATCCGAACAGCTTTCCGACATCACTGACAACCAGACCTATCGCAAACCAGACATCATCCCGCTTAGAATGGAACATATCCGTAACCTCGATCCTTCGTTGACAAAGTCTAAAGCCAGCGAGTTGTCCGAGTTTCTGCAGAGCGAGGAGTGGGCCAAGCCCTATAGCGCTAGCACTACCACATGGAAGGATATTTGGCATTGTTGGGTGATCAAATCTGGCCCGTCATCGGATAAGCTCAAGTTTGAAAAGTTTAAAGAGGAACAGGTGGAACAAGGTCGGGCTCGCAGTATTGCCAACAATATTTGATGATTAACCACTTTCTACCCGTTTCTCGTCAGACGCCTTCAAAGAGCCCAAGAAACGCGAAACAAGACCTGCTGCAGGAGCTGCTTCCCGTGCCCCGTCGGCTGTTCCATCCGCCGGCGGCTCCCGCCCGACGCCGATATCTGGTAGCGCCGCAGTTGCTCATCGCAGTGTCAATCCGCCGACATCAAACAGTCTTAAGCGCGGCTTCCGAGCTGCCGACGATGGGGGCCAAAGAGAAAAACCCAAGACTACCAGTACTGATACCATAGCGTCTACTCCCTCTCAACGCTCCGATCTGTCCGGTGCTCAGGCTGTTGCATCGGCTCAATTGGAGAAAGTCCCCAGTCCAGACATACAAGCTGCCTTTTACGGTATCGAACTTTTACGATCTAGATGGGACCGGCTTCATAGCATTGTCCTGCTTCTAAATAGTATGTCCATCCTTCATCTGTCTCCGCTTTCTCGATCCCTCTCGCTGACCTTCCATCATCAGATAGGAGACTCACCCTCAAGTGGTATGACTCGCAAGGTTGCATTTCTACAACATCCATCAGCGTTGTGGACCAATTGCCCCTTCTCGTTATGCTTCTGATCCTGTTCCAACGCTTCAATACTCATGCGGGGCGCGGCAGGCGTAGATCTTGAGGCGACGATCGACGAGAAGCCTGTCTATTTTGACATACCTGCCGACACTCGTGCGATGTGGGAGTTGAAGGGCCGACGCCCGGTGACTGCGATCCCGGAGCCGAGGACCCAAACCACCAAAGTTCCGGCTCGGGTGACGCCGGATGGCTCTCTAGTCGACGAACCCGCTGGGATCAAACCTTCGGGTGCTGCCAGTGGTAACACCGGACCCGCACAAGGGTTCAAGCTCAAGCCGAAGATCGAAAGTTCAAGGCAATGCTCCAGGGTCTGTTCTTCAAGTGGTCCTGGCGTGAAGAGGCCCGCGATAGTGAAGGCACCATCGTCCGGACCGGCATCGAGCGAGCCAACAAGTATCTTCCGGAGGATCTCCGGCCACACGTTATCAATCATCTTCCCGATGTGAAGTTCTTTACAGACTATGAAGCGCTCTCTACTCGCCACATTCGCCAATACGCGGGATTACCCCCGACCGGAGCGAGAGTCCCCTGCGCCATGTTGTCCAAGAAGTTGTATCCCATGGAAGATGCTAACCCTCAAGAGATGTTGGGCCTCATGTGGCAAGTCATTCGCTGTATGTTCTCAAAGATTTGATCTCGTCTTTTGTTTTTTTAGCTAACTTGTTTATTGCAGGTCACTACCTGTTATGGTAGATTGGAATTGCACACGGAGATATAAGTCTGCAAAACCTCATGCTGAAGGAATAGCTTGGGACTGACGGGCTTCCTCGAAATGCTGTCCTGAACGACTTTGATCTTGCTGCCATCATGGATCCCGGCTGTTTATCACCGTCCAAGAAGGGATTTGAACGGACAGGAACGAAGCCCTTCATGGCCCTGGAATTGCTGCTTAATGATGACGGTAGGAAACAGCGACTGTGTTATCATGACCTCGAATCCATCCTATGGTGCCTGTTATGGTATTGCAGTCCACAGCATGACTGGAACGAAGGTTCCTTCAGAAGCGTTTGGAGCAAAAAGAACAGCTGGCTCCAGCAGATCCTCAGTCGCAACATCCCGGATCCTGCGTTGCAGCCAGGGGCAGAAGGGTTCTTTAGGCCCGTAGTTCGGGCTCTTAGTGCATGTCACTACGCCGTCAACGAGGCGGGAGACATGAAAGTTGCAGTTAATCCCTCGGACTACATCGAAATAATTAACAGGCATCTCCGTTGCGATGACTCTTTTGCTCTCAACGAGTGGGTCAATTTCCGAGTCGCCACCGCCGTGTGAACTCGTCATCACCCATACCAGTTGCTTGTCTCTGCCGACAGTTTCATGAATAGTATAGAACTTACATCTGTAATTGAACGATATCTCAGTGACCTGGCTTCAACGTCCCAATATTTTCTCCTGTATAATTTCTGTTATTACCTGTAGCATAGGTCGACTGATGTACTACAAAAATGATTGAATGTACTAACATGCTCTGTGCTAAACTACTTCGTGGCAAGAACGAAAAAGCGCTCGTCAGGACACGGGTACCCAATCCTATGCAACGAAATGCTTCTCACTTGTTTAAATATGACACATTCTCATACTTGGCGTGCCCACGGGACTAGCGGTAATAGTCCCATCGAGCAGCATGTGGACAGTCTACAATTCAGTAGCATTTCCTCCTCCACGTATTGGCACCCAATGTGCCTACATATTCGGTTGAACTAGTGGTAAAAAGCTGCAATTACTGGCGTGGTACTTGTGCTGATAATGAAGTCGTCAGGCGAAGTGGTACGTCGGTACGAAATTAGTTCATAACTCTCCGCCATCCGTGACGACGCTGGTTTGGTAGCTTGGCGATTGTGACTTCGCAACCCGGGAAAATCCACGACTGTATCCCTTGCGATGGTGACCTCAGACTCGAAGAAACTCCCTCAAAGTAGACCCTCCTTAGATATGCTATCGACCCTTGCGGGTCTCCCCCCTCGTAACTTCATGGCCCTACTTACAGTGTCCAAAGTTTGCCACAAGTTCGCCCCTGCATCATTGTGAAGAGAGGATCGTGACATATCACCCGAAAGTCTCGGCTATTCTATATGTATACATATCCACACAACGTTTGACTTGCAAGGGACAGTCGTACGGAGAGCGAGCAACGGACGAGACATAGAGTGAATGATGGATGATCTGTCGCGCGAAAATGGCCGTCACAGGTCACGTGTAATGTGACACGGCGCGTTCTCCCCTATCACGCCAGTGCTTTTCGATAAATTTAAATTTAAATCTACGGCCTTCTCCTGGCTCCATCGTGTTTGAAACGACGTGCAGTTTAGCGTATAGCCTGAATACGTATGTTATACCAAAGCTTAACGTTTCAAGTCAGAGTTGGTGTCTAAAACATTCAAATCAGAAACAAGCGCCTTACCAACTGATCTTGGATGGACCCTGCTTCATGGCTGGAAAGTCGGACCGTTATGAAACTAAAATATACATCTTGTACAAAATATAGTACTGTAAGGTAAGTAACGAGTAAAAAGTAAAAAAATTTGAGGTAACAAGTGAAAAGTAGTGCATAAGTAAAAAGAGAAAGAAGAAAGGAGAGAGGAGAAGGATATGTGTGTGAGTCGAATCGAGCCGATATGAGCTAGGCGTGCAACTGCTATCGGTATTCATTCGTAAAAGGAAAGGAACCAAGTGAAGGAAAAGGAGAGGAGAGGAGAGGAGAGGAAAGGAATGAACAGGAAAGAGAATGGAAACAAGAAAAGAAAAGGAATGTAACAAAAAAAAAGAATATACAAAACCGTACATTGCAACAACCACAACCACAACCACACCCGTAAAAACACACCCATAGACAAAAGACAAATCAAACGAAATCAATCATACATGCTCATAGCCTCATCCAACGCAGCATCATCGATACCCAGGAGATCTCCATAGGACTCGTCGTTCGGATCATTTTCCAGCATCGAGAAATCGTCCGCTTCTCCTCCTCCTCCTTCTCCCTGTTTATTGCCTGCACCACCACTGGTATTATTGGTATTGGACTCGGGCACCAACACCTCATCCGGCCACTCATCTTCATACAGATCTGTGTCATTCCCATCATTCAACAAGTCTCTGAGGAAGTCGGGATTGGGATTAGCGTGGGAGTTGGTGTTGGCGTTGGGAAGAGGAAGACCTTCCTCTTCGTTGCTCGACTGCGAACTCGGAGCGGACACAGCAAAGTACGTGGAATGCGCAGCAGACGACGAATTCGACTCTGTCGACGCGGTCGACGCAGATCGTCGGATCATCGCCGTAGTGGTCCCTACACCCTCGTTCCCAATCCCAAGGTTCAGGTTCTGCTGTGGCTGAGCAGAAACACTACGAGAGGGTACATTGACATTGACATGCTGCTGGCCAGAAACACCAAGAGAGCGTTGTTGCGACGCGGTACTCGGGGTTGTAGCACGATTAGGATTGATAAGAGGAGGCTTGAACCCTTTCTGCTTCATAGGTAACTGTTGGGAAGACGAAGGCGCGTATCGGGATTGACTTGACGGGGCAAGACCGGCACCCGAGGCGGTGGGTGCGTAGGTGTGTGAGCGGCGCATGCCGAGAGGCGGGGGACGTGTGGAAGTGCGAAGTTGCGGGGATACGCGGGGAGGAGCAGGAGGAGCATGAGTGGTTGTGGTAGTTTTCGTTGTGGGGACGGTAGAAGTAGTTACGGTTATTGCAGACCTGGAGATTGAGGTAGTAGATGGGCGAGTGGTTGCGGCGGTGGAAGAAGCATAGCTTGTCGTGGAAGCTCGAACAGTGGTGGGTCCAGGTCCAGGTGGTGTAGAACGGGTGGCGACAGACGCTGCTGTGGCGGATCTGGTACGGGAAGACACAGATGTACTCGCCGTACTCGGCGCAGGCTGATACTGGGCCACTCTAGACGATGATGATGTCGCTGCCACATTGGCAGTCGTACCGTATGCTGGTCGTGTAGTCGGACGTGTAATGGTTTGAGCGGGGTTCTTAGTCGTGGTGGTGGTGGAGGTCGAGGAAGAGGTGGCACCCCAATGCTCTGGCGGCAGCACAGGCGGTGGCATATCCTTAATGACGCTCGTCGAAGCAACAACCGGCGTCTCCTCCGTATCGATGTCCATAAGCGAAGGTTTTCTAGAAATAGTCCTGATACCTTGCTCAACCGCCTTTTGTTTCCCTTTCACATTGATCGATCTATTCTTCGACGCAGACAGTTCGTCGAAATGCCCGATAGGCGGAGGTGCAGTTGCTGTCCGGTTCCTAGTAGCCGATGGTCTGCTTGACGATGCGCCTGCTGACGATACGCCTTCCTTTTTGATTTTGGTCGCGACGCTATGTAGCTTCTGAAGCGCAGAGCCGAGCATTTGGTCGTGCAAAATTCCGGGAGTCGATTCCCTCGAAGTGGAGGTGTTGTTTCTGCGACTTGACGAAGCCAAGGAGCCGGCCAGGCTTGACCTTGGACGTCGATAAGTGTTCGTCGACGCCGAAGCAAAAGACTCGTCGAATGGGTCTAGCGCGAACGAAGCTGAGCCGGATCCACTCGAGCCTGTAGAGAAGATACCTAAATGAATTGGATGGGTATGCCACAACCAATGATTCAATGAAAGGACGTACTATTCGACGATATGCTTCGCCGACCGCTTCCACTTCCGACAAGCCTCTTCGACGACGCGTCCTTGGGCACATCGACGAACAAAGAAGCGAGAACGTCGGAAGTCTGTGAGCTCAACCACTGCACTTGCTGCGAGGAATGGGGTTGGAAGGCCTCTTCTGGTGGTTCCATAGAGTTGTCCAGGTCCAACAGGAACTCCATGTCTGGCCCTACTCAAGGCACGACTTTGTCAAGGAGCCTGAGATATTTTTGGGGGGATGATGGTAGAAGAGAACGAAAGAGGCAGAGCCCCGTAGACGCCATAATATGTCCTGACCCGACGCGTTAGTTTGCACGGCACGTGAAGGAGCTTTGCCTTTTGCTTTAGAATATAACAAGGGCAAGCAGACGGGGTCCTTAAGCTTGGCTCAGCCCAGGACCAGACTACAGGACACGACGAACGGGTTTTTTCGCATCCGGGCGCCAAAAGAACTCAGTTTTCTTGCTTTTTGGCACCAAAACGACCTATTTGTCCTGCTGGCCTTCTCAGACTGACGAAAGCGTCCACCTCACTGGCAGATATCCTCTCTCACCCCTGTTCAGGCGGGTTCTCAGTGTGCAGTGCCGAGGCCAATGTGTTGAAATTTTGCTGCCCTGCAGCCTTGGAAACGGGCAAAAAAAATTGATCTTACTCTTGAAAGAGCTAAACCTAGTCTCAGCCTCCCACAAAACCTACGAAAATAAGGATAGTATGACGCTCAAACCTCTCCAAAGATCAGTGGGTGCACCGGCGAAAGTTGGCCTAGGGTTACTGGTTACCGCAAGTCCTGCTTCGAGTGCTGTGTTTTGTACACCGCCTACCCAGGCCTGCATTCTGGCGAAAATTTGCCTTTGGAGGCTGGGAGTTATGCTAGGCGATACTGGTGCGACATCGTCTACAGCCAAGCTGAGAGTTCTAGAGGGTCCCTACGATCGCCTCTCTGTATACTGTCTTGAATGATGGACTCAACTTGAACTACCCCTTTCCCCGTCGTTGCAAGCTCTCCAAGTTGAAGCTCTCCAAATGTCTCGTGTTTGAGGATATTAGCCTTGACCAAGATCGGCCGTGTACCCCAAAATCGTCGAAAAGCTGGAAGGATTCTTCTGCCCACCGTGACTCTCTCTGCCCGGTTCCGTCGAACGTCAGGACGTCTTACTGGAGTCTGGGAGTTGCCACAACACGGGTCTTTATTATACCACGGCCCTATTCAAAAATCGACGGACTTACTCCCACACCTCACTAGGTTGAAGGTTGACACCATCGACTTGCCAATCTAGACATGTTCACCTTGCAGCGCCGGATTACTAGCAAAAAAAACCTGTCTGATACCAGGCTTGGACTCAAAAACCTAGGGCTCAGTTCGATCGCACCCAACGAGAAAAATCTTTAAGTTTAAGCCTGCTGCGTCTTTCTGGAACTGCTGTCATTTGCCAACCGGAGTCGTTCAATATCCTTCGAAGGGCTTTATCCAACCCACTCGCTGCTTTCCTGTTTCCATTAGTCCGATTAGGTATCTGGTTTGTACCCAACTTAGAATAGACCAAAGGATAGCACTCACACGTCCGACAACTTGTCCATGTCACCTTCCATAGTCTCTTCTGAAAACGTGGGAATTAAGATAACAAGATAGCGTAGACGTCTGCTTTACTCGCTCCAGAACTCATGCCGTGAATATTGTTTGCACTGCACTCCGAGTCTCTATGCCTGGGCCACGACACGGCTGCCATCGCGTCACTGGAACTAGTGCCTAATCTCCGCGATGGTAGGCGGACGCGAGCAAACCAGAAACAGATAGACTGGATGTGTTAGCCCCAAAGCTAGAGCGAACTTCAGAGCATTTTGACTTTGATAAGGGCTCTAGCCCCAATGCTTCGACTCTCGCCACGTCTTGCAACTGCGCCACCCAAATGGTCGGATTGTGCCAGGGTCTTCTTTCTAGGTTTGACCATAAATCTAAGGCTGTGAATTCATAAGCTCATATGAAACCCTCTAGACGGAGAAAAAATCTACAATAAAGTAAAAGTCCATAAGGTCCGCTGTACTAGTAAGTAGAACGATAGTCTTTGCGAAAACAAGTCCGATAAATTATCCGTGGCCGAGCAGGGCCGAGTTAGAGTTTAGGGGAGAGAGGAGTCGGGTTGTATTTAGCCTGTCGAAGCGTCAGTGATGTGTCGTATTGTGCAATGAACAGAATCACTCACCATCTCGTTCTCCTTCTTCTCGTAGCCACACTTCTTGTAGAAAGCTGTAACACAGGATACCATAAATATCTCTTCTTAGAGATGGAATAAATAAGACCACTCACGAATATTATCATCACTGCAATTGAGGATAGTCTTATAGCACCCCAACCCCTCACTGATAGCCGTCAAGGCCTGAATGATCCTAAAGCCCAGCTTCTTCCCTTGCATACTCTTGCTGACAGCAATATCCTCGATATGGCCGCACTTGCCGAGGTTGCGCAGGAACTTGCGCTCAATGAACACGCTGCCCACGCCAACGATCTGGTCTGTCTCCTTGGACACGATGACGAGCGTGAAGTAGGTGTCAGGGCATTTTAGGAGGGCGTCAAATGTCTCTTGGTAGGCTGCGAGACCGGGATCGGGTGCGGAGGTTAGCACGGTGTAGAGTGGGATGTGCGAGCGGTGATAGTCGGTGCGGGCTAGGGGACGTATCTGCATAGACGGACGTGTCAAGACCTGTCTTTTGACAACTCCTAGAAGACACCACTTACGTGCAGCTCAGCAGGCAGTTCTGCTTTCACGTTTGCAGGGATAAGGTCTGGGTTGAACAAGAGCTCGAGAGAGGAGTCGGGGGTCAAGCCAGGCATCGTCAACTAAATTAAATGTGATATATACGGTAAATTCCTACGCGTTTTCGTTAACAAAACTTCTAGAAGTGTATTAGAAAGACTTACCGGGTATTATTGGGGGTAGACGGGAGGTGGTGGGGGTGGTAGTCAAGAGCCAAACCTGCTGCAGCCTGCTGGCTGACGTCTGTATGCAGTGCGGCGCCGAAATGAGCACAGCCACAGGGTGCCACTGCGCCACCGGCGTTGCTCGTTGTCCGCGACGGCCTTGTTGTATCGGGGACGGGCAATGCTTCCACGGCTGAGGATGCCCTAAACGCTGCGACGGACGATACAGAAGCCTCAAGCTTCGATGCTGGGCTTCGCGGTGCCGCTGTAGGTAGACCAGGATCTGCCCCCTCGCTATGGTACGTCGTCCCGGACTACTATTCATATTATTTGAGTTACATCAGACTCTCGGATAGGGATTTATCTTATATATTGTCAGGGATGATGGATGATGTCTTTCTTGCTTAGCGCCATCTTTTTATTGGTATCGAAGACGACGGCAATTGATTAGTTTCAGAGGGATCGTCCCATTTAGGCCCAATGGCTCTTCGGTTGGACCTAGGCGTATTATCTGGGTGCCAGAGCTCAGGAGTACTGCAACGAAACCTGGGTCTACGTTTTGTCTGCTAAGCAGGTCTACGGAATCCGGTTAGAGGCTGGCGACGATGATATCTCCAGTCCTATCAAGAAACCAGTCATCGAAATCGCAAAATTGACCGGAACTCTTTCAGTTCTAAGGTCTTCTATCCAACTGGCTCGCTTCATATGCGTCGAGAACCACGGACTGTCGATAAATCCGTGGCCTTTAGATTGAAAATCCCGTTCCCTCATGCACCAACTTGAACCATGTTCGCCTCGGCCCCCCTCCGATTCCTATTCCTGGTCCTCGCAAATTCCTATCATGGATGTAACTCACCTTAATTTGAACGTGCGACATTGCGATTGAATTGACTTGCGGAATAGTCGGGCACCCACAAAAACAAAGCAACTCCATTAGTCTTGACATCGGACAATGGCATGAAATAGTATTCAGTACCTGTCGCTTGCCAGCGCAACCGCAGAAATTAAGGCGGTACATTTGACGTCGACAGCGACAGCCAATTCAATGCGGTCATGATCCTGGATCACGATGGCGTATGTAGTATATGCCACTGGCACGCCGGGGTATGTGCGCCCGGCGTTCAATAATCCCGCCAAACCCTGACGTCTCCGAAGTTACTTACCTCCTAGTGGCCCAGGCTACTGACGTATCTCTGTCATTCCGACCCGTTTCACCGGTAACTTCACGGTGCGTCACTTGCGTAATTCGCGTGTCCTGTCCTGTCCTGTCCTTGTCCTTACAGAAGTCCGACTATACCAGTTCAATAATCAATTCAATATACTTACTAACTTACTTACTTAGAAGACGACACGAACACATACCGCACCCGACGGTTCCTAGCGTATGCGGGGATCTAAACCCCGCATGACATATCGGAGATGGTGTCTATGATCCCCGTTGGGATGTAGGTGGTCAAGGAACCGATTACCGATTCACTGAAACGCCCAAATCCAGTGCATGATCATGGGGAATATGTACTTACCACCCCCAAATCCAATGTTGCCTATAGTGGCAAGGCGCGCAACGTAATTCCAGGTCGTAATCGCAATCGTAATCGCAAGTCACTCAACCCATGCCACGGATGATACTTCAACTTGGGTAAATAGGCTAAGATGGGATAGGAGGAATGGTCGGTGCGTACATATATATAATAAAGTCCACTTGATTTGGTCGGCTACCTCTTATCTATCCTCTACCGTATCCTTTTCCTCGTCTCACCTCTTCCCTTTTATTCCTCCCCCTTTCCTTCTTCCCTCGTTTTATAACTTAATGGACACCCTTACGCGATATCCCCTCGTTCCGATTGTAGCAGCCTCGGGCGTGCTATGGTATTGGCTCAACGCCTCCTCAACCAAGTCCGGAAGCCGGCCTTTGCCTGGCCCTCGACGCCTCCCTATCATCGGTAATGTGTTGCAACTGCCGCAGGAGAGTCCCTGGTTGGTGTTCGCGGAATGGGCCAAGACATACGGTATGTGGCATGTCGTTTATGTTATTTAGTTATTTTATCTTCCCTCCATTTACGCTCTTGATTATTTATCTTCCCTCCATTTACTCTCTGCATTATTTACCTTCAATCCGCTTACTCTATTGATTATTTATCTTGGCTCCATTTGCTCTCTTGCGTCTGTGATGTGTTATTCAACGCGGTTTTCTAGGCGACCTCTTCCAAGCCGATATTCTAGGCAAACCTCTAGTGGTTATCAGCTCTGCGAAAGTGGCGCGAGACCTGTTGGATAAACGGTCGGCTATTAACTCTGACCGGCCCCACTTTGTACGTCTACTTCTCGTTATCTTCCTTCTTACTCATTGCTGAATACCGAATACACAACCATGCCTCTCTATATCTATATCTATATCTATGTCGATACAGACGATGGCTGGAGACCTGTAAGTACCCTTACCCTCCATCGAATCTAGCTAAACAAATCAAATACTGATTCATTTCTTCGGAACGACGAAATAGAATAGGCTACGACTCGACGTTCCCGGTTATGCCGTACGGCGACGGGTGGCGGCGTCAACGTAAACTGATAGCGCAAGATTTTAGCAGCAGCTCTGTTCCCCGCTACGCCCCCCTCCAAGAAAAGGAGACTCGACTTCTTTTTAAGAATGCCCTTGAGAAGCCTGGGATTCTTTTGACTGAGACTGCTTTGTACGTTGGTTCGTTTCGCTTCTGTTCTCGCTTATTACCTTCTATTTCGTTGTCCTGCTATTCCCCTCTGTTCTGTTATTCTCCTCTGTCCCGTTATTCCCCTTTATACCGTTTCACTTTATTCCGTTATTCTTTATCCTATTATTCCCCTCCATTCCGTCATTCTTTCGGCCGCTGTGGCTAGGACCTCTAAGCCTAATTTACTTGGTCTAACCCTGGTTAAACTTTACTTATTGATGGTTCATTATAACTTTTGCAGACGTATAGGAATCATCATCATTCGCATCACATATGGATATTATATCCAGTCAAAGGACGATCCCTTTTTGACGACGCCTCTACAAGCTATGCATAATTTTAGTATTGCGACAACCCCGGGAAATTTCTTGGTGGATTTTGTGCCTATTTGTGCGTATCTCTATCTATAACTGTTAGAGAGAGGTTTCTAACTGACGAACTATCTTCCTAACTGACTAACTGACTGATTGATTAACGAACTGATACTATAGTGAAACATATGCCGGAGTGGATGCCAGGAGCAGGGTTCATTCGGACAGCGAAGGAGTGGAAGAAGCTTGTGTACAAGGCTACGTTTTCGCCGTACTTGTGGTCCAAGAAGAACCTTGTGAGTTCCTGGGTCCCTTTATATATGATATGGCCTTGAGCGTCTAAACGTTCGTCGCTGACCTTATTTGATACGGTCGTGTTATAACCTATAGGAAACGGGCCAAACGTTGATGCCGAATCTTTGTGGGACGTTGTTGACTTCTACGACGCTTACGCCTGAGGAAGAGGAAACGCTTGTATGGTCTGCTTCGAGTGTGATGGGTGGGGGTCTCGATACGGTTCGTCCAATTCTTCCCTATCTCTTCGTACATACTGACATACTAATCCTTCTTACAACACTCGTACATACTGATCCTTTTCACATTACCTTGAAAAAAACAGAACGTCTCGAGCGCATACACCTTTTTCCTCGCGATGATTCTCTTTCCAGAGGTGCAAAAGAAGGCGCAGGCAGAGATTGATTCGGTGATTGGTACCGATAGGTTGCCTGTTATTGATGATCGCACTTCGTTGCCGTATATACGGAGTCTTATGACGGAGGTTTTGAGGTGGGGGCCTGCTACGCCTATGGGTATGTCGTGCCATCCCCCACTCTCAACTCGGAGTCTCCGTTGACCTTTCCCTCTCCCTCTCTTTTCGGCTGGGTATGTTATAGGCATTGCCCATGGCTCGACTCAAGACGATATATACGAAGGGTATCATATCCCGAAAGGCGCCATTCTCATGCCGAATGTTTGGTAAGTCCCGTTTTTGCTATTCTCACTCTTAAATTCCGTCACTTGAGTTCTTACGGGCGGTGATATGATACGCTGCTCCTCTTCCATCTCCTTTTCCTACTCCAATCACTATTAATCCCCAGATAATGATAATTAACAACTAATTACTAATGAACGCTTCTATGTCACAGGAAAATGCTACACGACCCAGAAGTATACACCGATCCGCTCGCATTCGCCCCAGAGCGGTACGGTAACTCTGACGACGAGATGCGGAAGGTGTATGATTTAGCGTTTGGGTTCGGGAGGCGGGTGTGTCCCGGTATGAACCTCGCTGAGGGGACCTTATTCTCGATCGTCAGCACTTCGTTGGCGACGTGCACCATTTTGCCGGCGCTTGACGACCGGGGAAAGCCTATATTACCGAAGGTGGAGTATACCGTTGGGACGATCAGGTGTGTACTACCAAGTTCGAGTTGACAGACCCCATGACCTCGTCATGACCTTTGATTTGACTACCATCTGAGATGTGCGTTGCTAACGGCGGTTTGTTATAGTTTCCCAAAGGCTTTCCCGTACCGTTTGGTCCCTCGTTCGCCGAAAGCGGTGGCATTGTTGGCTGACATTACTGCCGACCCTGAATAAGCTTTTAACACTTTTAACCTTCTCCGCGCGTGCGTGTGTATGTGATATGTACTGGTACTCTATTGTATTATAGTCTTTTCCCATTAATTTCTTCCTTCCCTTTAGCATCCCCTTTTTCTTTGTCCCGTCAGATTGTCAAGTTCGATTATCGATGTTTATTACCTATGGTATATCATATGGAACGGGTTTTGTACGTTGTACTTGTATGTTTTATTGGGCTTCTGTCTCCTGTCTCCTGTCTTCTGCCGGTGTATTCTGGAATAGTGATTATTGCTTCCTTTTGTTCTGACGCAGGGAACTTTTTAGTGGTTGTAGTGACTTGAATGTGTGATGGCCATGGTGAAATCTAAACTCGGAAGAAGCCTTGAAGTCGCCTCGTTATTTGCGATTGGGCGATTCGTGGTCTGACATGAGATTGGTGGCGTCTCAAGCTCCAGCATAGTCTCTCACGTCGGGAGTCACTATCTCTCACTTATCAGGCCTTTTTTCCACGCAGTTCTCTGTCAACAGGGAATTTGAAGGAGGATTGCTATTAATGCGGAGGCAGGGCGGCGAGGTACAAGGCGAGTAAGCAAGCTTCTTTTTTCTGTGTGCCGCTTTTCGTGCGCTTTTCATCATGATTAAGCATTGGCTCTTGCTTGGAAAGCCAGTGGGAACTGGGAGGATGATTGCAGATTTCATGAACTCATCCTTCTCAAAGTTAGGCATCAGATCATTCGCAGAACGATGTTCTCTGAGAAGTCCCTAGTCAGCGCATACGTGCGCATATATGAAGCCTAAAGCATGTTCTTTTGGGTTGGACATCCCAGAATTCTTTTCAAATTTCGTTACGACTTGAAGTTTGGACTTTGCTTTGAAGATGACTGAAATTGTATGGTTCTTTCTGACTCAATACTGGGACTTGACTGACTGACTGATTTATGTCGTTATGTTTCTGGTAGCCTAAAAAGACTACGATTCTTGTCATCGGTGCAGGACCGGGTGGCAGTAGTGCTGCTGCCATACTTGCGCGCGAAGGGCATGATGTGACTTTGCTTGAAAGCTTGAGCTTTCCTCGGTACGTCCAACTTCCGAGACTAAAACTTCAATGTCTTATTTGCCTTTCTAGATACCATGTTGGGGAATCAATGTTGCCTTCCCTTGGAAACTATTTGGATTTTATTGGTGTGAAAGAAGAATTTGTCAAGCATGGGTTCTTGGTCAAAGTAAGAGTTACGACGGGGTCGGGGGATGCCTGTATCAAACTAACTACCTCTAGCCAGGCGCGAGTTTCAAGTTAGTTCAAGGACTTCGAGACAGCTGTAAGGATCCGAAGAGTCTTTTATGTGAAAGTAGGAGATGCTGAACTCTAAACAGGGACGGATTTTACTGCTTTGGGACCCGACTACAAGACATGGAATGTGGTCAGTCGTCTTCTCGCCACGTTACGCTAAACTGTATCGCTTTACGCTATTGAACAGATTCGTTCAGAGATGGACGACATACTATTCCGTCACGCTGGGAGACAAGGTGCCCACATCTTCGACGGAACACGAGTTGACAGTATCCAATTCTCTGGGGACCCTCAGAGCTCACGTCCCGTCTCTGCGTGCTGGTCTCGCAAGTCAGATGGCACGTCCGGGAAGATAGAGTTTGATTGGCTGGTTGATGCTTCAGGACGCGCTGGGCTCATGTCCACGAAGTACCTCGTTAATCGCCGCATGCGAGAGAACTTGCGTAATGTCGCTGTTTGGGCGTACTGGAAGGGGTGCACGCGATTCGGAGAGGGGAGTGTCAAGGCTAATTCAGGGTGGTTTGAAGCTTTGAGCGGTAGGTCACGCCTCTCTTCGCTTTCTTCGTTTTGGTTTGCGTTCGCGATCGTGTCCTGATAGAGCTCTTTAGATCAAACAGGGTGGGCATGGGTTATCCCGCTCCATGATGGCACGACGTCTATCGGGTTCGTTATGCATATCAATAATTCCAACGAGAAAAAGTCCCGGTTGGGTCCTGACGGCAAAAAGGCCTCGTTACTGGAACACTACTTGGATCAGCTCCAGTTCGTCCCTGGAGTGCGAGGCCTGATTGGGGAGAAGGGCGTGATGGTCCCAGACAGCCTCCACAGCGCTTCGGATTTCAGTTACTCAGCTGAGCGTTATTCAGGTGACCATTTCCGCATTATTGGAGACGCCGCTAGTGAGTGTCCTTGTGCTTGGAAGCACGTCAAGGCTTGCTGATTTTGCGGTGATAATGCGCTTGGTGGTGTTGCGATTTAGATTTTGTGGACCCCTTCTTCTCCTCAGGGGTTCACATTGCCATGACGGGCGCGTTATCGTCCGCACTGACCATCTGCGCCTCTATCAAGGGACAGCTGGACGAAGTGACAGCGCAATTGTGGCACGATGCTAAAGTTGGCATTGCTCATACACGGTACGTCTTCCTTGTACGTTAATGGGGAAGTCCCATGAGACTAAGGAGATGTGTTATTGTCTGGCTCCTAGATTCCTTTTCGTGGTCCTTGGAGCTTACAAGCAGATGCATTTGCAAGATGAGCTTGTTTTGCCGAGTGATGTTTCTGCGGAGAATTTCGATGGGGCGTTTGAGATCTTCCGACCAGGTGGAGCCTCCTTTCTTGGTGAACATTGTTTGAATGCTAATTAGGACATTCCAACAGTTATATTTGGCCTAGCTGATAGCCAGAAAAAGTTGACGGATACGAAGGTTCAGAGTATGATGGATATTTGCCAAAGGTTCTTCGATCCTTTGGTCGACGAGGAAAAGGTCAAAAGGACCCGACAGTTATACGGGGCTGAACTCATGAAATTCACTTCGCCGCCTCTGGGTAAAGAGAAGATTCAAGCTCTCGTTGACGGCGATCAGGATGGCGAACGTGTCTTACGCAAATTCGACGCCATAAAGGTGTTCAACGAAGAGGTGGAAGCTACGTACATGGAGAAGAGCGCGCTTCTTGGTTACAGAGCTAATGTTAAGCGCGGGGACTTGGGGCTTGTGAAGGTCGTGCCTCCTAAAGACTCCCCCGATGTTCTGGTGGCCGTCCCGTAACATGTTGTGTAATTCGCATAGATACCTTTCTGAACCAAAGCAACCAGATGTAGAATAGCTGTATGCTTGCCTTCAATCACTTTATTGATACTGATCTGAATTGGTCCTTTGGAGGTTGCTTCGTTCGCCGGTGAAAGCCCGCACGTCTCCCTGTGGTACAAATGGCAACAATTCTTATTCTCAGGAAAAGCCACAATCGCGTTAGTGTACATAAAGTGCTATTCCCATTCAGTATATATGTTCATATGAAAGTATCCATTGTGACAGTGGCATTCGGACAGCACGGGCATTGACATGAGAATAAAGAGATAAGTTTAGAGGTGTCAGTCACTTCTATTCTTAGCTAAGCCTGGGGTATCTTGAATTCGGTACACGACTTTCTCGGCGCTAACCTATTAAGGCGAGTAAGATCGTCAAGCAAGAATGGGGTAGGAAAGTGTGCTACGAACTTGACCAGATTTCAGGTATCCTAAACCGTCAGCGACGCCTTCAAGTCCACGAGGGATGATTTTGATCGGCCCTGTTCGAATCCTTTTCTGCGCCAGCATCTGGGTTATCATCTTGCTGTAAGCCACCGCGTCTTTAAAGCGATCCTCGTCCATCAGCTGCGGACTAGATTGTGTTATGTTCTGATTGTGACCAACAGTGAGTACTTGTTTGTTTTATCTCCAATGAGGCTGGGAAAAGATTTAACGTTACTTACCTCTCCCCATATTGAATACACCCAGACAAGGTCGGTGATTACATTGGCCTTTCGACTCTTATATGGTAGTACGGTTGCTATCTTTCCACCTTCTTTGCTCAAGCACCAGCTGACCTGTGCCGGAGTCATTCCCTGGCTGATACAATCCACAGCATAGGCAAGTTTGCCCCCGGTTTCTGCGAATATCTTTCTTGCCGTGAAGGAGTCTGCGTAGTCGAAGACCAGATCGGCACCGGTTGCTTTGACTTGATCGAAATGCTGTGGAGAAGAGGTGGATATTATGCGCATCCCCGCTTGTTTGGCAAGTTGAATCGCGAAGAAGCCTGTGACTGAGGTTCCTGACCAGATCAGGATGTCGGCTAGATTGGGAATGGCTGTTTTTTCCAAGGGCATCTGAAGCTTTAGGATTCGGTAGAGACTCTCACAGGCCGCGTAAATGGAGACACCAAGCTGGGAGCCTTCCTCGAAGCTAATATCGTCTGGTAACTCTATGAGGAGCTGAGCATCAGCAAGCAAATATTCAGCACAGGAACCGTTCCGAGTAACATCTATCGCAGTGAGGGAGGTATGTGTTAACTGTGATTGATTGACTGGGAGAACCAGAATCGACGTACTTCCTTTGACAAGACCCGCCACACGCTGGCCGATGTGGCGAGTAGAAGACTGGACGCTAGTACCAAGGGCGACCACCACCCCCGCGAAATCGGCGCCAATCACGTTTCCTTGGGTGTCTCCACAGCTAGCGAGTGTTTTCCCTATGCCACATTGTCGCTGTTAGCGAAAGAGTGCTCTTCCTAGCATTGATAGAACAAAGCATCCATACAGTCCGTATGGTTCGCAGCCACTGCTACGACCTTCACAAGAACCTCATGGCTTGCCGGACGAGGAACGTCTATTTCTTGAAGTTCGAACTCGCCATTTCCGATCGTCACAAGGGCCTTCATACTATCCGGCAACATTGCTTGTTCCAGGTAATGATAGAGATGATGAGATCTTTAAGAAGCAGAAGCCCATGCAGAAGTATAAATGTATATGGCTGGCCTAACAATGGAAGAGCGACAGCTAGCGTGGTCCTGTCATTTGTAACTCTGGTAAACGTCCCGGATAAATAGGCCAGGTTTTCTGAGACGCTGGGAAAATTCCGAGCTGTTGTCGTCACTAAAATGTTGCCGTTGTATATTCAGAGGGCCCCAGATACGGAAATGGATAGATGTCACAGAAGCTGAGAGAAGATTGAGTTTCCCGCTCGCCAGAATAGTCGGTTTCATCTCAGAGGAAGAATCTCTAGGGTTTCGATAGATACCAAGCTTTGGAGAAGCTCCAGCGGCACCAGGTAAGCGAAACGTAATATCAGCCCACTGTTTCTACTAGTAATCGCAGGCGTCTAGAGAACTGTATAAGCCAGTGGCAGCCCTCTGTCGATTAGATAGACGGTGGGAAAGTAGATATCCAACATTCCCACGTATGTAATGATGGGCGAAGACTCGGCACGGATGTTTTAAAATCTTCTCTCGGTTCCACCATCAACTCTGAAATCCAACACTTGCTTCGAATTCACAATTGCCGTGTGCAAACAGAGCAAACAGATCTAGAAGGATAAGTATATCCCGCAAGGCGGACAATTGAGATGGGAATGGTCTGCGATTCCTTAAGAACTGACCAGAACCAGGCTAGTAGCCCGACTGCAACACGATGGACGGAAACCCAATTGCAATAGTGCGTAGTATCTGTGCTGTGGTGGAGCTCTAATAGACGCTTAATTTTAGGTGGGGGTATCGGTAGAGTTGCCCAGTGGGACGTATTCAACAGAAAACCTGGACCATATATCTTTCTTTGACTTCCTCTTGAACTCTGGAAGGGCGTATGAAGACATCCCAGGCATCCGATTCAATGTGGAAGCGTGAGATGCCCAGTTCTTTGTCCAATGGTGTGGGCTTACTCGGCGTGCTTCAGATGGAAAGGCACATCTCTAGGAACAGTTCATGTCAACAAAGGGGCATTTCTGAAGGACATTGACCTCTTCGACAATGTGGAATTCGGAGTATCATCCAAAGATGCGCAAGCCATGGCCCCAGCTACACGGAAGCTGCTCGAACACAGCTTCCTCGCGCTTCTAGATTCTGGGATTGATTACCGGAAGAAGAGGGTCGGAGTTTATACTGCAGGAACCAGCATCGAATTGTCTAATGTTGCGGAGACGGTTTGTTCATCACTAGCAAGGCTTTCTTAATATGCGGGACTCATGATTCCCATAGGACGAATTAGAAGCTCACGGTTCATTTGCCGGGTACCCAGCTATGATCGCCAACCGAATTTCGAATCATCTTGATTTACTGGGGCCGTCGATTCCAGTCGATACTGCGTGCAGCTCTACATTGACGGCCATGCATCTAGCAATTCAAGGAATCTTGACTGGTGATTGTGAAGCTGCTGTAGTTGGCGGCTGCCAGCTGAACCACCGGTACGCTGCTTCTTTCAGGTTGGAGGTTCAATGCCCTTATATCAGTTATCAGTCTCGTCGATTGGATAACTTACAGTCAAGGGTCACTTCTATCTAAGGATGGGACGTGCAAGCCCTTTGATAAGTCTGCGGATGGGTTAGTCACAATGCTAGTCCGATTTCCGATACTGATGAGCTGGTTCTAGGTTCTCGAGAGCTGAAGGATGCATCGTAGTGGTAGTCAAATCGTTGCATGCAGCCATCCAGGATTACGATCGCATATATGCTACCGTAAGGTATTTCTGCGTTGAAAGTCGAACTAACTGTAATGTCTCCAGATCATCGGTTCTGCTGTCAACTCAACTGGATCAGGAGCACCGCCTGGTGCCCCAGTAGCTGAATCCCAACGCCATGCGATGATCGAAGCTTACAAGCGTGCAAACAGGAAACCCCAAGATGCTGATTTCGTCGAGCTCCATGCTACTGGTATGATCCGATATAGATGATCCTTACTTCGCTTATCTTGTATGTACAGGTACAGCGAAAGGTGATCCAGCTGAAGCAAACTGGGTTGGAGCCTCTTTCCAACGAGATAATGAACTTCTGGTGGGAAGCGTGAAAGGCAATATTGGGTTTGTTTTGGTTCCCGAAATGCATTTATAGGTGCTTACGACAACGATAGACATACCGAGATCACGGCGTTCCTGGCTTCTCTGTCCAAAGCTCTTTCGATCCTTAGAACAAGAGTCATACCACCGACAGTTGGGATCAAGACTTTGAATCCAGCTATATCATGGGACGCCTATCGCATGCGTGTGCCCACACAACCTGAATCTTTACCTCGCCGGGGCGAGAAATCGTTGATATCTATTGCTGGGTCAGGAATTGGCGGATCTAACGGGCATGTCGTCTTGGAGTCTCCTCCAATTCTACCAAGACCGGCCATGGGCTCGCGACAAACATCCCCCGCCGTACTTTTTGTTTGTGGGGGTCTCTCGAATAGGACAGCAGTGGCGAATGCGGAGAATATCAACGAATTGGTCAACCAAAGTGGCGTAGACCTCCCAGGGTTATCTACAGTTTGGGGTCGAAGAACGAAGCAAATGACGTGGCGATGCTTTGCCATCGTTCCCCAATCTAACGAAGAGCCAATCATATTCTCAGCTCCTCAACACGTTCCCCGAGATATAAATACTCTTGTCATGGTTTTCTCTGGACAGGGGCCTCAGCATGAGTATAGTGCGTGTTTCCGTCCATGATTCAAAACATCTTCCATTCTGACAAGCAAGTATAGTGGGGCGACAGCTATTCACCACCTTCCCGGTGTTTCGTCAAAGTGTCTTGGAAATGGATGAGGTTTTCCGTCGCATGACGGATAGATCTATCATCCACGATCATGGGCTCTTTGCTGGCCAATTTGCGAGCACCACTGATATCTGGCCGATCTCTTTGACGCTTCCGGCCAACTGCATCTTCCAGATCGCGCTGTTCGACCTGTTGGTGAGTTTCGGTATCGAGCCCGATGTTGTAGTCGGCCATTCTGCGGGCGAGACCGCCGTTCTGTATGCCTCCGGTGCGGCGCCCAAGGCGATGGCTGTCGAGTTAGCCATCATTCGCGGACAATGTTTCACTCCGATTCAAGAGATGCAGGGAACTATGGCGGCTGTCGGATGCACGCCGGAGGAAATGGAAGAGCTTATTGGACAGTATCGGTTGCGGAACGAAAACGAAAACGATGTCGTCGAAATTGCCTGCTATAATTCGCCGTCGGGTGTGGCGATATCCGGCCATGAATCTCCTGTCGAATGGATAGTGAAGTTGGCGGAAAGCAAGAGCTGGTTTGCGAGAAAATTGCGCACAAAGGTTCCTATTCATTCCTCGATGATGGATAAGTGTCGAGAGGAGTACCTTGCTGGTTTGCGTCAACTTTTCGAACGCTATCCTGGTTCGCGGAAACCTACTATTCCAGTTTATTCGACGCTCACTGGCCAGGTGTTGGAGGAGTTTGATGAAGAATATTTCTGGCGCAGTACCCGTCAGCCCGTGATGTTTATGCAAGCGATTTCTGCACTCCTCTCTACCAACCCTTCATCGACCTTCATCGAGATGGGCGCACATCCTGCTCTAGGTTCCTACATTTCTTCCATGGTCGACCCAAATTGTCCGATGTTCCCAACCGTTTCACGTCCCAAGAGGGGTACTCCAAGCAAGGAATTTGCAGATCTTTTGACTTTACTTGGACGATTGACGGTGTCTGGACATAATTGTGTTAATTTCACCCTCTTGAATAGCCGAGCGTGCTACGAAACGGACGTCGTCATTTCCAAGTATCCTTTTTCTAAGAAGCGGTGGCCTTTGTATCCGGATACTGCAGGGTACCATCGGCAGATAGCTCGAAGGAATGGGCCGTTGAATTATCAGCATTTGCGGGTTAACAAGCACACGCATCCTAGTCTTGCAGATCATGTTATTCGAGGAGAGCCGATCATGCCCGCTGCTGGGTTCCTGGAAATGGTAGGCTTTTCATTGTATTTTTATATCGTTCTATATCGATACTAATGGAACGGATCTCTAGGCGATCGAATTCGGAGCATCCGTTCTGATGAACGTCAACATGCGTTCGATACTCTCTCTTTCATCTGAGAAGCCGATGGCTGTGAATGTTCAGCGCGAGGGGGCGTATTGGACTGTGACGTCTTCACCTCCACAGGCGAATCGTGAATCGCCTACCGTATGTGTCCTCCTCTCTTCGCAACTTGTCCTCTAAATAACGGTTGACAGGGACGACGACTGCATGCAGATGGATATCTATCCTTCGAACCGCCGCCCTCTTTCCCTGATGCTGATATCTCAGAGATCAGGAAACGGTGTATACATCAAGTCAGCTCAAAGTTCTACGAGTCTCTGGCCTATTTTTCGTCGTATGGAAGACACTTCCAACGGGTTAATCATGTGTATTATGGTGTCGACGAGGCGCTGGTTTCGATTACGGGGTTGGATCAAGCATTAGCAAGGTAAGCTCCTCTCCCAATCTTTTCTTGCTGGTGCTGTAATGACATAAATTGCGTTGTACTTAGTGAAGGAAACTACTTCCTTCATCCTGCGATTCTCGATGCGTGTCTACAGGTTTCGGCCTACAAACCGTTCCATGGAGACTTTAGTCCCAATGCTTATTATCTTCCTTCCCGAGTCGACTCCTTTATCGTACATCGGGAGTTGACGAGGGGATACTTTCCGTATCATATATACGCCCATGTTGAAGTGGTCAATTGGTGTCCAGGTAAGCCTTTAGGCATTTGTGTCCCGAACTCGTAGATACTCATGCTCGTCTGATATAGATAGCATGACGTACGACATTGGTGTGTACGACGATAGGGGAACCAGGCTTTGCACCTTTAAAGGGTTGTATGTTGCACGACACCATTTCCAGCCTGTGACGGAGCCTTCTGTTGCTTACGAAATTGTGTTGCAACCTCCCCCTGATGGGTTACCACTTGAGTCAGAGAGTTTAGGATCGGGATCAGGGTAAGTCCCACTTGAACCCTATATGGATTATATTTAATGTGGATTGACAGGAATCCTTCGAATTCTCCCACCACTTTGCTATATGTGCCCGAGGCCTCGTTTACGTTTGAATACCGTTACAGCCACGAGCTCGACCTTCAATGGGATTTGAGTGGTTTGAACGCGTTTCAAACTCTCGACGTATGGATATTGGCAAGCGTCGGGCGGGACGGGGCAGCGGCGAGAGGGTTGCTTGGAGCTTTGAGGAAGGAGTACCCCTCATGGACGCTTCGGTTGGTTTTGTTCCCCGACGATTTCGACGAGGACAAACGGATCGGGGTTCTGAGAAACCTCCCGGTTTCGCTACAAAGCGAAACTGATATCCAAGTTACGCCTGAAGGGGACTTACGTGTTCCGCGAATTGTGTCCATGGAAGTTGGACCTCGTGCGATACAAAAGCAACGCCTTCGCACCCAGATTATTCGAAAGGAGAGACGAGTCGCCTTACCGATCGATCATATCGGTGTTCGGGTTGTGGCTTCCTCTAAACAAAGCGATGTTCTAAGCTTTGTTGCGGAAGTCACGGAGTGTAATGATACGATCTACAAGACGGGCTCTTATGTCGTTGGACTGACCAACTCACCCTTCGACGTCGACGAGATCTCGGTGGTTGATGTTATCTTTGTGCATCACCTGTCTGAGCATCTACATCCCTCTATCCCTGCCATTCCATCCCTGATCTCTGGATTTGTGACTTCTCTCTTGGCTCCAGGAATTAGCACTTTCAGTCGCGCGAACCGTATTGCCGATCTCCGTATTTTGGTTACGCATGCAAGGTCGACGACGAGTGTTGTCATTGGAGAGGTCTACCGATTCAAGGGCCTTTCTTTCACCGCGATAGATGAGGATGTCTCCCTATTTGATATCGCCAATCTTCAAGCTAAAGGCCCGTTCGATCTCATAATCACGGAATACGACAATTTGGGATATATTCAAGTTCTTGGGACGTTGCTGAGAGAACGTGGGCGCGTTTTCCAGTGGAAGGAGCTTCGTCGGTTGATTGAGGCTGACCCCTGCGTGGTGAATGATGCGCTGCAGTATGCTTTTGGGCTTATGGAAGATAGAATTAATGACATTGCGGAGGCGTCAGGCGTGCTAGCAGCGGAGGAATTCCCGGCAACGCCGATAGTCAGCAAGGACCTCGTTCCTCAAGAACGAAAAGGAGTTTCGTTCGACCCTCGGAAGACGTATATCCTTCTTGGAGGGATAGGTACCGTGGGCCTCCATGTAGCCTTATTCATGTATCAGGTGAGTTCGCAGCTGGATCCTCAATGGTATCAAATCGCTTAACAGCTCCTTGCCAGTGCGGTGCCCGCCATATCGTCCTTACTTCTCGCTCAGGAGAAGCAAGCATTGAAAAGAACCAAAACGTTGTAGTTCGGCGTATGTTGAAGTATCTGAAAACCCTTGACAACCTGAACCTGCGACTTGTCTCTGCCGATGCCACTTCCCCACACGAAATGAGGACGTTGATGCAAACTGTCAGCCCAGCTAGAATCGGTGGATGCATCATCTTGACCGGTATTCTCCTCGACCGTCCGTTCAGAGATTTGTCCGAAGGCGAGTTTTCGATGGTTTATGATTCGAAGATCGCTGTTTTGGAGGCTATCCACGGATATTTGGATGTTTCTTCGCTTGAATTTGTTGTGGGATTTTCTTCGGTGTCAGGACTCATTGGGATTCCTGGACAGACGAACTATAATGCGTAAGTGATAACACGATAGTCACGATTTGATTGGCCCTCAGCTTTGTATAGAGCGAATGCTGCGTTGGAAGAGGAGTTCGCGAAGTACGAAAATGGATTCGCTTTTGTTTGTCCCGGGGTATACGATTCGACGATGATGCTAGCTGGTGCTGAGGAAGGTAGAGAAGCTAGACTTCGCCGTCTCATCGATTGGTCGTTTACTGCTGAAGGTGAGTTTTTTCTCGCTATTCGTATCTTTACGAGGGTGACACTATCATCAACTAGACATGGTCCGGTGGTTTGAAGATGCGATGAGGTTATTCCAAAACGGACATCGGTTTACTCGGTACATACCCGCCCTGGATTGGCCAGTGGTTGAAAGGTCTGTGGGAATGCCGCATATGGGCAAATATCTGGTTCCACCTGAAACTACAACGTCTGTCACCGTAGTCCAGGAAACGGATCAGATAGAAAACATCCTATGTTCTGTCCTGGGGATCGCACCTTCCGATTTCTCGCCTGATGCCCCGTTCACTGCTTATGGGATTGACTCACTGTCGGCTTCGAAATTGTCTTTCCAACTCCGTTCGATAGTTCACGTTACTCAGATTCAGTTACTGGCCAACCTCTCTCTGAACGATCTTCGACGTTTGAAAGATGCCAGTCTATCACAGAAGCCAGGAGGCTCATCAAAAAACTCTATCGACCCCGTTTTTGTCGCCATGCAGAAAGTCAATTCCATGCAGAAGCTGGTGGTTCGGTATGCACCTGGAAATATGGCGCAACATAGACCGTCGCTGTCCGAGTACCCTCTTTCAACCAGTTGTGGGAAGGCTGTCCTTTTGACGGGGACGACAGGTGCTCTAGGGACTCATATCCTTTATAGACTCCTTTTGGACGATTGCGTCACTAGAGTGTTCGCCTTGAATCGTTCATCGACGTCAACACCGCATGAACGACAACAGAAGGCTCTTCGGGACCAAGGCATATCTATCGAGTTGGCATCGTCCGGAAAGCTGGTACTCCTAGAGGCTGATTTCTCGCGGGTTGATTTGGGACTCGATCCTGAGGTATTAGACCAGGTGGGAGACATAAACCAATGGATGGCAGTAAGCTGACATCAGTGGATCGCATAGATGCTATCTTCGATCACTGACGTTATTCAAAACGGTAAGTAGTTAATCTCCCTCCAATTCGTGTATTGATTTCTGCCCAGCATGGACGGTAGATTTTGTCTCTCCCTTGGAAGACTATGAAGATCTTCTTTTGGGAACGCGAAACCTTTTGTTCATTGCTGGACAGGCGCTAAAGGGGCCACGGTTCACATTCATGAGTACAACAGGGATCCTACGTAGTAAGCAAAAACTTCGTCCCTATTTCAATGACCTGCTAAACCTATTCTCAGATCGTTCTGAACGCACACCAACGTTAGAAGAAGCACCTTTACCAAATCCTCGTCTGGCGTGCGCCACGGGATACTTAGAATCCAAATGGGTTGGGGAGCAGATTGTTCAGATTGCCGGACGAAACTTGGGTCTGCGGATAAAGGTAGTTCGAGCGGGAGTGCTCAGTGGATCTCGTCGCAACGGCGCATGGGATCCTTCACATTGGGTACCGGCTTTGGTTCAGTCAGGAGTCTATCTTGGTTGTCTGCCCGAGGGAGAGAGTGTAAGTTAGATCGCTTACGTTGATGGACGAGTTTGGCTGATCATCCGTTCAGCTTATTTCATGGGTTCCTGTGGACGCTGCTGCGCAGTCAGTGATTGATATCCTCGATGCAGACGACGAATTTATCCACATCGTACATCCTCGACCAGTGACATGGAATTCCGTCATGAAGGCTCTATCCAAAATCCTTGGCCTTCCTTTGGTTCCGTACGCCGAATGGCTTTCGCGTCTCGAAGGGTCGATCTCTTCGCAGCGAGTATACAGCAGTGCCGACCACAGCGACGTAAAGGCAGCACCCGATGCTGCTCTTCGCCTGCTGCATTTCTTCCGGCTAGGGGTCCAGACTTCTATACCCTGTTCTGCTAACAGGGAAAGCATGAGTCTTCTTCCTGTATCATCATCCAAGAAAGCGATTAACGTGTCCAAGATGTTGCAAAAGATGCAAGACGAGCACCAAGGTATTGGAGAAGATGATGTGCGACGGTGGCTGGATTACTGGCGAAGCTTGGGTGTCATCATTTAACCGGATTTTTTGGAGTTGGCCAACAATGCCTGATATGACCGTGTTGTCTTTCCTTAGACGGATGAAATCTTGATCCAATACTGTACATCAGCCACTGTATCTCTTATAGTCCATTCCTTTGTATTTTACGTTCAATTTCGATCCCAAATCTGAACAGCGGACGTGCTCTTGATTCAGTTGATTTAAGCGCCTGGGCGCTAATCCTATATTTCGGCCTGGAAGATAGACGAATGTGCCATCCTGCTCTGGATCTTCATGCGAATATCTTCGCCAAAGCGCCTGTTAAACTGAATTCAGCGGCGCGCACATTGCGTTAATAGGTCAGGACATACTAGCCTAGTGTGATAGTATTATAACCAACGCGATCTTAGGTGAGACTAACTTGGTTTTTTGCAAAGAATGTGCATATGCGTTCCGATGGACCCTTTTAAGAATCAAGCTGGACCGTAACTGGGGATCTATGGTAGAATTACAAAGGCGACTACAGTCCGATAATTGAAATATCGACCCGAATGAATAGGGATTGAGTAAGTATGAGATCAGCCGAACCGAACGGCCGCAATGCATTACAGTGATTTCAAGTACCAGGTGTAGGAACTCGGAATTCAATCCAATCGTCGATATTGATGGATTCGTCGGACTTGATACGGTTGTGAATACCTCGGATATAAGCAGTAACATCCACTTCAGACTCGTTGTCACGCGCGTCATCGAGAACTCGCCTACAGGAACTGAAAGCAGCAAGGAGCGGTCGTAAAAGATGTTCTGTACCTGTCCGAAAGACAGGTTCTGGAGCGCCATCCTGTCCCATCAAGTAAAAGTAATGACTGCATTCTTCGTGCCACCGTTCCCGTGCAAATGCCACCTGCGCGAATGTACCCTCATTCCACTCATCATGACGATCACAATACCAGGCCAAGCACCACAGAACAGATTCGATATCATGGTAGCATCGCCGTCTAACCGCTCCATTCGAGATGACAAGCAATTGCTTTGCCATAAAGGGTTTCGTCCCAGTGTGCTCGAGGCCCTTCTTGTCGGGCCACAGACTTTCCGGAGAAATTTTGGCGGCGAGGTCTTTCTTGTCGGGTGATCGACTGCCAGGAGCCATGACGGCAAGGTCGTAGTCGTTTAGAACCGCGGTGGGTGACTGACCACCAGATCCCGCCTTCTTGAACATGAGGTTCTTAATGCTAATGTCGCCGTGTCCAATTGCAATCTGCCAGAGAAGGTAGTGACCTAAAGCACATTGTCATGATGTTGAGCAAGAAGGCATGATGACACGAGAACAAATACATACGGCGAATGATTTGCCACAATAGGCGGATAACCTCTTCAGGCTTGGCTGTCTCCATGGGGTGCAACTTCTTCAACAGCATCACATATGGGACCCTCCGTCCATATTTTTCCGCCGCGCGTATTCGTGAATGTAACGAGTTGAAAGCCCGTGGTATTCTCAGAACAGCTTCTTGTCGGGAATACGATCGATAACATATGGCTGGATGGATTTTGGGAGAAATTTCTTGGCTAACATTCCTTGGGGAGTTTCAGATTCCTTGTCGGAGTCGTCATTACTAGAACAATGGTAATATATGTTTACCGTAAACGCTCTATCAATCTTGAACTGAGCGTCGCCAGCTGATTCAGTGGCGCACGCACCCTCTGTTGCTGGTACCAGAAGGCATTGCGGTTGAGAGCTGGGGTGGGACGGGGCACAGCGAGAAGTTACAGTCGTTTATATACATACCCAGGCCATCAGGGATCCGCCGATAATGGGAGTCCGGACAATGGGATGGACCATTTACATGGTCGCGTTTCGCCTAAAAAAGTTCCATTGGCGCACGGTGGTTCTACAGAATTGTGGGAACTGACTCCGGCAGAAATGCCGTAATGTCTTTTTAGGGGGCACGAGAAAGAGACGTACCAGGCGAAACATCAGAGAATGGCCCGGGATCCGGGGGAGTGCCAGAACTGCTGCTGGATGGGTTTTTGGTCAAGGGCTCGGGGTCTTGGATGTCATAATTGTATCGGAGTATACCTAATGGTAAGAACGGCTTTGCTCTTGGGAGTTTGACGATCATTTTGAAGAGTCAGAGGATTCAGATGTCAGGATTCAATGTCGCAGTGTCCCTTTCGTGCCCGTTCCTCTTCACAAACGAACCTGGACTTGTAGCCGTCTGATCATCGATGAGATCTAAAATGCGGTCCCGCTAACATCATGCAGCAGTGAATATCTATTCCAAAGAAATGATTAGAAGTACGAACGTATGACAAGTGCGATAATTGGGTAGTGAAGAAAATGATGAAAGATGATGAGAGAATAGGGGAGAGTGGACGGGGAAAAGGAAAGTGGAGCAACCGCCCAAGATATGGCAGATATATAGAAACTAAGCGCTGTCGGCCTCGGGTAGGAATTGCTCCCCTGCTTAGGCCTCCGGGGCTACCTTGTCTTGCTCTCGAAGTTTATCCTCTTCGATGCGGAAGTTAATCCAACACTCTTCAAATCCGGGTGGGGAGTTAAAGTCGTCACGAACAAGTTGCAACCATTGGGCGTTCATCATAGGATCCTGCCGCTTCCTGCTGATCTGGGTGCGAGCATTCACCCAGTTAGTTATTATCGTTAAAATTGGGCCCCAGAGCTCCTGCGCACCTGGCCGGACATCTCGTGGAGGCTCAAATTCTGCATTTATACTCCGTGCTGCCCTGTTTTCCAACACTGTCCGGAATGATCCTATCGTCCAATACTTACAGCGAATGATTTCCCATAAGAACTTCCTGAGTTCTGCAGGCTTGATGTCATTCATCGGGCGAAGTGGAAGGCGGGCACCATCGGCGTTAATCCCGAGGTGCTCACTAATGTGTCTGGAAGTCAGAACATGGTACAGCCAACACCGCAATAACCCATACCAGCAAAAA
>FTPT01000296.1:0-10986 GCA_900156845.1 Coprinopsis strossmayeri | reverse complement strand
GCCCCTGTGCAAGACAGGCCTTCGACACACATAAAGGTCAAACCGATTCAGCCATGTCAAACTTACTTTTTGAAACACCGTATACTCCGTCCTCGGTCGAACAGATCATACTCAACTTTGGCTATTTATAACCCAGTCATAGAGACTAAAGTCAGCAGACACTTAAAAGCAAAGAAAGAAATTATCATCCCAAAATCGTCCTGAGTGCGACCGTAGCACATAGTAATTAGAATGTAACTTGAAGAGTCTTATGAATATACAGAATAGAAACGAGCAATGCACCCATTTAATGGGAACAAAGATGCTGGCGTGCTCAGGAGACAGAATCACGCAAAGGGTACTCACGTCTCCCGGGACAGCAACAAAGGCTAGAACAGAACCCTATCGAACAAAAGATGCACACTACCAAATTTTCACCGTTCGTCGGGAGAAGAACATGATGGGCAGATCTTCCATTCTGAACGAGTTTCTTGCGGCCTTTGCTTTTTTCAAGTCGATATACCACTACACAACTCTCTGGAGAGGTATTTAAGCTGTGAGGACCAAGGCTAAGTGCCCCAGCTCCCTCACAGCGCACTTCTCTCTTCACTCTACGCACTCACACATTCGCCATGCAATTCAAATCATTGTTCACATTCGTGTTCCTCGCATCTCTCTCAGTGGCTCTCGGTAGTCCAGTCTCCGGCTCTGTCGGCGGCAGCGGTAAGCTTCATTAGCGCCCGTCTTAAATGACGTCAGAATCTGACAAGGTCATATAGACCTGGCTGGACAGGATGGCCACAGAGGTGTCGGTCAGGATGGTCACCGCGATCGGCCCTGTAGCATTACAACCGACACTGACAGAGTCGTTGGCCAAGATGGTCACAGAGGCGTCGGTCAGGATGGTCACCGCGATCGGCCCCGTAGCGTTGGAACCGACACTGACAGAGTTGTTGGCCAGGATGGCCACAGAGGCGTCGGTCAGGACGGTCACCGCGATCGGCCCCGTAGCATTACAACCGACACTGACAGAGTCATTGGCCAGGATGGCCACCGAGGCGTCGGTCAGGACGGTCACCGCGATCGGTCCCGTAGCATTGGAACCGACACTGATAGAGTCGCTGGCCAGGATGGTCACCGCGGCGTCGGCCGCGACACCGACTAACCGGCTTCCACCAATGCATAGCCTGCTCTCCTCAACATACCGTCACCTCTCGCCTCTCGCCATTCAATTTTCACACCCTTTATTTCTGTTCCCCTCTTTATCTCGTAGTACATAACCTCAGGGTTCTCCCAGCACGTTGTTGAATCGTTGACGGACTCTGGTTCAGTTTATCCTTTTTATTGGTTGATCGTGTAGTATGTACGACTCGGATATCTCAATGCAACTTCGTGTATCTATGATCTATGTTCTCCTCATTCTGCGCTGTCTCTACCTGATTGAAGTGAATCTGAGGCACGCTGGTGAGTCTTCAAAGTGTCTCAATAGCATCTCTATCCAGTCTGTCTGCCTTCGTGTCGAACTCCCAGGAATACCAGATTGACCGGCCGACCCGGGGAACCACTAAATCAAATGCTGATTATACCACAGGAGTTCGAACGGCTCTAGGACAGCATCCGCCAATTGCAATCCCTCTGTCAAAGTCTATACTTCCCAACAGACTTGGCAGCTTCGGCTTCCCACTACTATAACAACGCATCGTGTGCTATGAGTCGGAAAACGACATCTCCAATCTGACATCATCGGCGCCACAATCGTCCGAAGTTTGTGCTTCAAGGTAAGCATCTATATGCGAAGAGTATGGTTGTTTGAAGGATATCATACGCATCATGTATCTATCAACGTCCCAAAACCGAAAAACGGAAAACAAGAGACAAAAGGACGCATAGATCTGGCCTCTGAAACTCCAACGAACCAGACAGATCCAACCTTTCAACACTCAACATTCATTGCCCCACAAGATCGTCAAATTAAACGAACCGTCGAAGGTGGGCCCGAGGAGGACGAGTGCGGGTGCACATTCATGTTCGACGTAAACGGGGACGGTAATGGTATACTTGTACTTGCCCTTGAGCCTGAGCCTGAGCGTGTTACAGGAACGGCGACTGTCCATGCGATTGAGATTGAGGTTGCGCCAAGAACGGCGGGTCCACTGTTTCCACTACTGCTACTCGCTCCACCACCCCTCTCCCACTCCTCCAATGCACTCACAAGCCTCTCCCCATTCTTCCTCTCAATAATCAGCTCCACAATCTTCTCGCACCTCGAATCTCTCAACGCCTCGTCTCTTTCACACACACACACTTTCTCCCTATCTTTCTCACTCTCCGTTACTTTCTCTTGCATTTTCGTTTTATCAACCGCTCTCGCTCGGTCCCTTGCTTTCTCATTCACCGCCCCTTTCGCTCTCGCCCCGTCGACATCACTATCACTAGCAGGTCTTGGGGAAGCCTCAGACTTGGTCGTGGTTTCAGCTTTAGCTCTTCACATCTACTCTCGTCTTCGTTTTCCTTTTCATCAAAGCATCCACTTGCGCGTCGCCGCCCTCGTTCTCTTCCTCATGCCACTCCAACTCCCATACCCAACCTCATCCATCCTCCACCCCATCTCCCCATCCTCGTCTGCATCCGCATCTTCACCTCCTGACCCACTTCTCCTACTCCCACTTCTCCGGGCACCCCGCCGTTCTCGCCTCCCAACCTCGCCCTCGTTCATCCCACTTGCTTTTATATCCACATCTTCATTAACCTTGAAGTCTTCTATCCGTATTCGAGCTTCACACTCAGCCTCGTTCTCGCACGTCAGTCCAGACGCCGACATGGACCCAGATAAAGAAACAGATAGAGAGGCAGACATGGATCCCGATAGAGGGGCGGGCAAAGCCATTGACACAGAACTCTGACTCCGCCTCGGCACCTTTGCTGCCCTACCCTCGACACCAAACCCAGAAGAAGACATGTTCGACGATTTGCGTTTGTTCAAGGTGAGAGTTGGCATAGGTGGGGGGGTAGAGGAAACACACAAATTCAAAGTCGCATTCAAAGCTGGAGTTGGATTTGAAGATATTCGTTTAGACCTTGTCTGAAAAGACTTGGAACCTGCCTCGCGCTCTTCAGTGTCCAACACGTCGGGATCAATATCTTCGTCTTCGTCTCCGTCTTCAACCTCCATTTCTCCATCCGCATCTTCGTCTTTGTCGTCCTCGGAAAATTGCACTTTTTCCGTCCCTTTGCCCCTGACACTCGACCGAGTCCCCTTTCCAATGTCCCTCTCCTCCCTCTGCTTGCCTTTCATACTCGCCCCACTCCTTACCGCCGCCCCCTCTCTCCTTCCACTCTTGCCCTTCCCCTTTTCCTTCCCCACTATTCGCCCTCTCCTTCACTCTCTCCTTCCCATTCTTCATGCCCGCACTCGTCGACCCGATAACATCACTCACACTTGCCCCCATAACACCCCCCCGCACTCCACGCGCCCGCCAGTCCTCCATACCCATAAGGGCCAGGGCTAAAGCGCCAATCGGGGTATTTTACCCTATGCTCCTCCTGCCCTTGGCTTTCCGTTCTGCGCGTTCAGAGGCTGGGAGGGGCTTTCAAGTAGTAGCCTGTTTATGTAAATGGGAGAGTGTTAGTGTCAGTTTTGGTATGAAGTAGGGGTAGAAGTATTGTCGGTGGTAGCAAGACAAAAGAAAAAGAAACAAAGTCAAAGTTAGAATAAAAATAAAATGTCGGCTAGATCTTATGTACGTAGCGAGTTAGGAAAAGCGGGGTAAGATGAGGTGAGGTGTTGCGTTATGGCGTATGCCAAAGCGTGCGGCGGGGAGTTTGAGGGGTAGAGCAGGACTTGGAGGAGGCGGGGTGAGACGGGCACTTGCGAGCCTGAACGGTCCTGTCCCAGTGCCGTGTTGCAAAATTCGAGTGCGACCGTCGTCCATCCAAAACAGGATAGAATGAAAGGACGATATAAAGAAAATAAAACAATAAACAAAAGGTAGAACGACAGAAGAGAACCCCCAAAAACGCAGAGAAAAAAACTCACCGATAATATTCGGGATCCTCTGACTGCAAAAGGAAGGCGCCGGGCGGGCACGTTGTTTGAGCTTTGGCGTAGTCGTTCCAGCAGTCGAGGTTGTGGGTATAGTTGTGGGGGAATCGAGTATGTTGCGGATGTAGCCGACGAATAAAAATAGCTCGAGGAGGAAGCGCTACCCCCACGTGAGCTTCGAATACGCAGGGTTGGAAGAGACATAGGGAAGGGCACGCATCCCAGGCAAGTCGTTGTCTTGTCCGTGTCAACACCGACAGCGAACTGATTGCGCCATGTCAAGTTGCCGAGGAGCAGGACCCGGATCAGATATTTGTTGGTGTTTGTACCTGCCCCCAGTCGAGGGCGCGTGTGTATTTTCCTCCTTCTACGTTCAGCATTCTCTTGTTATTATCCTAATTACATCTTAGTTATTGAGCACCTCCGACAGAAATGCTGTGAATCACGTCTGGGCAGCTGTTGAGTTTTGCTATTCCTGCTCTTCCTCGGCATCACGGACGTTCGACTTAAAACGACTACCCCGCTTCCCTACTACCAAGCGATTTGGGCCCCCAGGTGTACCATCTGGCTCCGTCGCACCAACTCGCCATCCCTCATGCCTACAATCACTCGTCGATCGTCTGGGGCAACACCTTCGATTTCGCACCCACCCATGCTATGTTTTCCCTCATCTTGGTCCACTCGAAGCTGGTCTTCAGGCGAGTTTGCTAAATTCACTCTAGTCTCATAGTTAAGCTAGTCGACCGAGCTCTCGCAAGGTGCAGGTCACACTCGCAAACCAGTCCTCGAGTTCAAGCGCTACCGACAGCAGCAACAACCCATCCCTTCTCCCGTCCTCGCCACTCTCCAGATCGTCTCGCCCGCCTCCTCCGTGAGCTCCAGTTCCTCATCGCTTGCCTCTGCTCCCTACCCTCTTTCGTCCCCACCTCTGGACGCGAACGCCTTCCTCGCCATCTCTTCGCCGCACTTTGAAGATGCTCGACTTCAACAACGCCGCTCCCGCCCAGGCCGCGATACAGCTCCCAAACAATCTTGACCCAGCCAGCCATTCCCGACAGGACGTCAATCATTCTTTCCTTTCCCCGCTGCTTCGAGATCCCGGTACGGCTCTCTCGACGCCGCCGTCCAAGTTTAGGTTCGGCTCAGAGTGCTTGTGCAGACCTGGTATCGAGTTTGGGCGACCCTTTGTTCAGGTACTTGAAGGTGGCTCTCCAACGAGATGGGTGCCTACAACGATTTGGTTTGGCAGGTTCCAAAATCATTTGTGTCCGTCTGTATATAGGTCCTAGATCTTCAATTTAAATATTTGCTGTTGTGTCTTCGCTCCAGCCCGTTGTAACGTTCATACGTCCATCCATTCATCCACTCACATCATCGTCTGCATCCTCCTATCGCCCTCTTTCTTGTTTTTATTCGATCTTAAGGGCCTTTTATAATAATAGTGTTACCCTTTCCCCCTCCCCTCATCCCTTCTCTCAGATGAACAAGACTCGAGACCCTGCTGGATACCCATTCATTCGGCGTCCCATACATCCTTCAAAGCTTCCCTGGATGGAAGTTGGCCGTCTCGACCACGCTTCCCCCTTCAACCCAACCCTCTTTCTCAACATACGGGCCAATTTTTCATGCAGACCCCCGATGATTACTCACGCCGCCCCAATGAAGCTGTGTGTTTCTCCTTCCGATCTCAAGCTTTCTCCTTTGCGCGCCGTCGTGTTGTAGCAACATACAGGTACTGCGCACATCACCTCTGCCGGTCCATCTGACAACCGATTGACTAGGAAGACAGCTTAAAGAAAGGAGTGAATAAGACAAGACTGATATTGAATAGATGGAGAGTCCTGACGTACGTCCTGATGAACAACAAACGATCTCTTGTAAGTGGCTTGCACTCCCTTGGTTCTCAATTGCATCTCACCGATGGTCACCTTCTCAGCATACCTAAATAAGTGCCTGGGTTGGCGCCTTTTATAGCTGCTGACGATTACAAACAGCCGAGGCCCCCTGACTGAGTCTAGGAGATCGTCCCGTGATGTGCCCCCTGGCAGATCCCTGCTGGTAAGTAGCCAAAATAGGGTGATAGTCTGACCGGCGGCGCATATACTCTCTTTCCCTGGTTCCTCGATCTCAAAGCCCTGTGACTCTCGATTCTCCGCAGGGTTATCTCCATGTCGACTTCGTCTTCTCCTTGCGAGAGGCTCGAGCCTAAGCTTGCACCCTTGGAGGCTTTGTGTAGCAGCAATCTTTTGGTACGTTCCTCGATCCAAACGCCCTCTTCTCCCGATACAAGATCGCTCACATTCCCTCTGTTAAGACCGTATTCCTGAAAGGCATTACTAATAGGTATCAACTACGAAAGAAGTAATATCGGCCTCAGCGTCCCACACGAAGCCCAGTAAGACGCCGACAAAATGGAGATCTCTCATAGGTATGGTGTACGAGCCCAATCTCCCTCCGGGTCATCACACTTAGGTTACGCCCTTTTGCAAACAGAAGAATGCAAATGCCAAGTGACAAGAGTTTACAAAAAGGACGTATGGGAGGCCAAGAGTTCAATCGCGTAAGAATGGGCGCAGGAGGATAGACGAATCGAGTGAAGTACAGGCTGGCCTGTTATATGTAGGAAAGAGAAAGGATATCCCAATTCCCAGTAACCAAATGAAATAGAAATTGCATCGTCTCACGTATTACCGGCGTGCCAATAGGCAGCTAGGCAACGAACACCAGATTAAACCAATGACGAGGCCCAGAAAGACAAGGCGAACAACGAAAGGAACAAGGAAGAACGGACTTGAAAGGATCCCTCACCACCACCGCCGGGTAGTAAACTCGACTAATAAGCAGTCTTGGGTGCATTCCGTGAAGTGAAGGGTACGTGAATTGAAAACCCAGGTTGAGTGACAATGTGGGCCGAAATGTGTTAACGTTCTGGTGGTACTGGATCCCGTGTTGGCTACATGGTTCGAGTTGAACAAAGGCTGAAGCAAACATATATATGTAGTGGCTTCATACAGCAGCAATATAACCAACGCATGCGAAACTTTTCCGTCAGCGCACATACAGCAACACCCTTTGGTCCAACAGAACAGGAGGTGTATGACACGAGCGAATCCGATCACAAGGGGATAGGAGAACGAGCCCCCCGGGAGTCTAGTTGAATTTGCTGACCCTTTGGTAGTAAGCCGAAGGCGCAGGGGCGCTCTTCCAAAAAAAGAAACTCGACCCGAAAGTAGAATGCATAGAAACGAAAGGTGAATAGGAAGGGGCTGCAGGTAACAGACTCCAGACGCAATAAAACCAATATACGCGCATTATCGCCCTCGTGCCATTCTTACTACCTGTCCAACTGCGCCTCCAAGATGTCGGAAGCCAGAAGGCAGTGGATGATGGTCTCCTTCTCACTCTCCCCCTCATCCTTCGCCTCCTCTTTCACAGCAACGCCTGAAGAAATTCCACCAGGCGCAGAAACAGGTTTAGCCCCAAGAGACCGAGACCCTATAGCGCGCGCTGGCAGGAGCTGTGAGAGGGACGATTGTGTCCTGGGAGATCGATGTCGGATCGTAGTCGAGTAAAGGGTGGTCGGCAATGGAAGAGGTCGTAGAGTCGAGATTGAAGTAGTGGTCCGGGTTTAAGCGCGAGCCCTAGCGGGCAAAGCCACCGTCGTTGTAGATTGTTCTGGACTGGAAGATGACGTCGAGGCACGGTCTCGAGGAAAGGTATGCTGCATTCGAGCCTTGCGCAGAACCACCTACAGGGGGGTATGTGCCAGGGCCGCTTGTCCTTGATCCTTCGCAGGTATCTTCGCCGCTTTGTTTTGCGCCTGGGTCGCATGGATGGGAGCCGAGGACAGGGCATCTGCTCCCGCAGACCGCAATTTATCTCCTGACTTTCTCGTGAACCTCTACCTCTACCTCGTCTCTCTTTCCACCTTCAACCGATATGCTTCTTGAACCTGATCCCCACGAGGCAAGACAGGCCCACCGATACCAGCGCCGATATCGACGCCAAGATCAAGGGCGTTGGCGCAGCGAATCCACTGGCAGGCGAGGGAGGCGGCGGGAGTGCGGATGGCACCGGTTTCGCAGAACCACCTACAAGAGCACATGGGGCCGCCGCAGCTTGTCCTTGTCCTTGATTCTTCGCAAGTGTTGCCGTCGCCTTCTTCTGCGCACAGGCGTCGCAGGGATGCGAGTGGAAGACAGGGCATCTGCTCCCGCAGACGGCTATTTTCTCTTCTGATTCTCTCTTCCCCCTCTACCTCTACCTCGTCTTCTCTTTCCACCCTCTTCAACCGATATGCTTCTTGAGCCTGATCTCCACGAGGCAAGGCAGGTGCACTGACACCAACGCCGACATCGACGTCAGGATCAACGCGGGGAGGCGGCGGGAGAACGAACGATGGGAACCGCCGACGCTGCAGTCTCTCCGAGGCGAAATAAACACTAGAGGGTTGGAATGTCGCGTTTATGGTGCTAAGGAACAGGGGAAGCTTAAGAGGGATGTGTAGGCATCAAGAGTCGAGTGGAAGCCTGTATATATTTAGTATGAGTTAGTATGCACGCGGGTAGATAGACAGCAACGGACCTGTTTGCGACCGAATACGGGACGAATACGAACAACGAGGTACGTAGGCGAGCAACGAAGTGATACAGGGAAGAGACAAACTACTCCGTCCCTCTGTCACAGAACCACTCGAAGGAGCCGCTTTCGCTTTGGGCAGGAGACGTTGCCCAAGCGGTGTCGGTGTTGGGTCTTTAGCTGGCGTCAACGCCGACTGTGCTCAGTGAGCAGAGGTATACGTAGCCTCCTAGCAGTGGTCTGCGCTTATGAAGGTGAAGCTGGTCACCGATGAGGATCGAAGTATAGGTGAGTGAGAGACTGTCTGCTCCGCGTAGGAGACACAGGCAAGAGCGCGGTGTCCATTACAGTTGGACCATGTCGATGATGGGCGCTGATAGTTCTGAAGTCCAATCGAATCGGTCGGTGAAAGAACGCACTTTGCATACCGTATTGATCATGAATGCGAGGCTGTGCGTGAGAGCCTTCATCTACGACTCCAGACCAGGGTCAGAACATCGTCAGTCATCTCTTGCTTTCGTCAAGATGTCTAACAAGCACTCTAAGAAAGACGGCAAACCGTCCAGGCCCTCTGGAGTCAAAAAACTATTCAAGACCCCTCAGGATCGGCCTGGTTCTCTTGCTTTACCAGGTGAGGATAGTGTTCATTGATTGAGCCGCTGATCGTTATCGATTCGTCCTGTTAGCGGATGCGCGGGAGAGCCCGTTAGAGCCAGAGACGGCTGCGTCGACTGCTACTTCTACAGCTCAAGGTTGGTTTCGTTTCAAATGGATCAGCTCTGAGTAGTGCTTATCGTCGGATCGTAGAATTCCCCAGTACATCGGACCAGTCTAAACCAGCATTGACCTCCGGGAGATCCAGTCGTTTCCCTTGTCCGAAGCAATTCTTTAGGTGGAGAAGTAAGTGTCAAGATGGACGGAACGAAACCTCAGGTGAGAACCTCGTTCTTGCTCGAGGGTGTTTTTCGCTGAAGAACATGGTAGGCCATCCGGATTCCCAGGCACCCCTGCCCTCAGTTAGATCTGTCTCTGCTGCTCGTGAAAATGGTATGGACTTCATCGATGTCCTTGTAGTCATACCAGGCACTCACGGCCGCCTCTAGCATCCCGTAATGCCCACGCCAATCTCGATGGAGGCGCCGCCGCTGGAACATCCACTACCAACGTTATGCAGACCCCAGTGACGGCTCCTCAAGATGGTAAGTGACTCTCTCAAACCTTCGCGGTTATATGATCTGCTAACAGGGATCTCTAGCGTCCCTCCAGGTTCCCGCCAATCCCAAGGGAGACGCCGATGCTGGAACCTCCACCGCTAATGTTTTGCAAGCCCCGATGACTCGGATGGCCCCTCAAGATGGCAAGTTGCTCTTTCGTCCTTCCGCGACTATATCATGTGCTTACGGACTCTGATAGTGTCCCCCTCTACCCCCGCCGGTCTTAAGGGACACGCCGATGCTGAGGTTTTTGCTCCCAAGGCTATGCAAACCCCGACGACTGCTCGTCAAGATGGCAAGTGACTTCTTTGAACCTCGAGGTGTTCCAGGCAAGACCATTTTGCCCATGGATGGGTGGAAGGATTTGGCTGGCAAAGTAGTGTCCTGCCTCCATGCTGTCCTCTATATTGACAACATGGGCAATGTGCTCTCTTACCACAAATCATTCTCTGACTTCATATTTGATAAAAGTCGTTCACTGGACTTTTATTGCAACCAACTGGTATTCCATCAGCATCTCACCCACACATGCTTCCACATCATGAATTCTAATCTAAAGTTCAACATTGCAAATATACCCTCCTCCTTTATTTTGGATTCCAGCAACCCTTCTCTGAAGCAGGAAGTTGAAAAGAATATATCACCTGCCTTGGCCTACTCCTGTCAGAATTGGAGTTACCACCTCATTGCCTTGGAAGAAATAACTGAGCCCATCCACCATACTTTGTCTGGATTCCTTCAAATTTGTGTTTTGTTCTGGATTGAGGCAATGAACCTTCTAGGTTCTGGAAAACAGTGTTATCCAATGCTGGTGATGGCAAGGAAGTGGATCATGGAAGCTACCAAGGTAAGGATTTCTCTTACCAAGATATCAACACCCAGCTAACAAATGTTCAGTATGATCCAAAACTAGCACAACAACTGTGGGAGTCTGCTGCATTTGCTTTGCATTTCAGTGCAAGTCCTGCATCACAATCTACCCCACATCTCTACATCTCCTCTCTGGCAACTTGGTCAAAGCCTTCAGGCCTGTGCCAGCACTGGAAATCACATTTTTCAAAGATTCCTATATTCAAGGTTCAGGGTGTGCAAAATCTTGCACTAATGAATATTGGTGTTGGTAGCAGTGTAAATGCTGTGGCATTCTCCATTGATGGGACCAGAATTGTCTCA
>FTPT01000094.1:0-28989 GCA_900156845.1 Coprinopsis strossmayeri | reverse complement strand
AAGATTTGACTTGCATGTGACTATATCACGTGACTTCATCACGTGACTACTAACTACACTTTTAAAATAAAAGAAAAGAAAAGAAAATAAAACTATCATTATGATTTTATGACACATGAATAGCTCCGAGTTTGAGATCAAAGGACCACAAACAAGGTACTGCCGGACTGGAAATGATCAACTGATAACCATCCGGTGAGAACGTCAACCTGAAGATTTGTTCATTATCCTCGAAGGCAGAAGTACCCAAGTTGGCGTTCCACTTCTTCGAAATCTTGCATCGCTTGTTGAAGGCCCCACTAACTTCCCACACTTGGATGTTGCCATCGTGCGTCAGGAATGCTAGTTTTGATCCCTGCTCCGACCAGGTATATTCCCTCCCCTTCGGCACCTTGCAGACAGGAGCAGATCCTGTTGCCGTGATTCTCCAAAGTAGTGAGTCGGTCTCCGAGTTCGAGTCTACTGCTATCATTCCATTTGGGGAGATCTCCAAAAGTCCTACACCGCCTACTACATCATCTGGGTCTGGTGATAATGTAGCAAGGTCAAACAGGAATAGACCCCCCCCATTACAACAGCCGATCCCACCATTTGGAGCCCAGACCTCTTTTGTCCTAGGGCCTAGCTGTCCCTTCAGAGTTCTATTGAGTTTCATGTCCCATATATGTACTCGACGCAGGTGATCAACAGAGATAAACCCTGCCAATTTGGTGGAGTAGCAGTCGATTGTAAGGCCTGATGGCCGGCGTGCACGTTTGAGCTGTGAACTTGATGCAATGTCCCATAGTCGTATTGTGTCATCGTCCGATGCCGTCATCAGGGATTTCTCGTCATAAGAAAATGACATCAATGTAACAATGTTCTTATGACCTTTGAGAATCGCAACTTTCTTGGATGGAGCTGAATATACATGGATCGTATAATTGTGGAACCCAACGGCCATCAATGCTCTACTGGGGGATAGAATAGCCAAGCTGGTGTCATCGATGATTGAGAGGCATTTCTGCTCTCTAACATCCCAGAACTCCATACGGTGGGTAGCCAAGACGGCCAAAAAATACGCTTCACTTCCCAGAAAGTCCAGTGCAAGATGTTGAAGGTCATTATGAGAACGTATTGTTGCAAAGTGAGTGGCCTGCTCTGGAGCCCAGACTTGAATGCTCCCATCACCAATCCCTGCTGCGATAAGTGTTCCATCATGCGAGAAGCTCAAAGAGGTGATCTTAGAAGGTGAAGTTGCAGCGAAGGGAATAAGCTGAAAGTCCAGTCCAGTTTCAACTTCGACTATTCGCAATTGGTTGCCAATACCTATCGCCATCACGGTACTATTCGGGGAGAATATGATGATCGGCACAGGCATAGCAAGAATAAGATTCTTATTTTCCTCCGTGATGTCGAAAGTGTGCTTGAGTGCTAAAATCAGTCTACCACTTGTGGTATCCCATATTTCAGTTTCGATGTTGAGCGTGTGTGTGGGGCTGTCACGGGATTGTGGAAAGGGGAGAACCGATACAGAACGGCCTGTTGCGACAAATTTTTTTGAGTCTGGTGAAAATACAAGTGGTTCCTGCCATCCAACAGTCGCATATACAGGCGCCCATTTCGTCTGGTGCTTAGATATGACTTCAAGTGAGTTGGTGAGAAGATGTCGATAGGAGGTGAACAGCCTGGTACCCGAAGGAACGAATGGGAGACATGACAGGTAAATGTGCATGGGAGCGATGCGCATACATTCAGGGTGCATGGAAATCATACGAACGCCACTTGCAAAGAGCTCATGAATCTCGGAGACAACTGATTCTGATTTAATCCGTTTGGAATCACCATATATAACCTCCTTTGAATCAATTAGCTGGTTAATTGAAACCATGAACATACTGACTCACAAGAGTTTCAAGCGCTTCAATTAGACTTGAATAGGTCCTATCAAAACTCCCTACAAATGACAAGACTTCCAACCACGAGAGAAGGTGCTCAGAGGCGAATGAATGAAGGAGAGCGGTGATCCCACCACTTCCATTGTAACGGCTCCGGGAAAAATGGAATGCCCAGTAGGTCGATGCATAGACTACATCTTTCCCAATATCCTTGGCCACATCAGAGGGAAGATCCTTGAGATCTTTCCACCATTCCTCACGTGGCAAGTCGCACATATTCTGCTTCAATGATCCCACTAGTACTTGGAGACAGCGCTCAGCCAAGAGAAAGTGGGCGGCATCGATATCAATCAGAAATCGGGGATCGATGCACCGCGCCGGGTCCGTAACAAAGTCAGGAAACGATTTGTGATGGAGACGGAATGCTTCGTCCTTCCCGGTAGGGGAAAGGATAGAATGGAGGGGCAAAATCGTGGCAATAACTTTGTTAACTTTCATCCCCAGCACACCAGCCAAGGCGCTGCCGTTTAGTACGTCGGCTAGAATAATGACAGAGCCAACAACGCGGCGGTAATCGTCCAACCACTCTTTGGCGGCACGTGCATCATGCGGTATAGCAGCGCGGAGAACTTGGAGGTAGATGGTTTCCATCGACCCAACAGAAACATCCTTCGGGAAAGCAAGAAGTTGGGCAAATTGTTCAGCGGGATCGTTCCGTCGAGGATCCAAGATGAACTTGACGACGGTAGACGCCACCACAAATAGCTTCCCCGCAAGAGAAACCAACTTCTCCTTATCGCTCTCCGTCGGCTGCCATGGAGGAGGAGGGAGGTGTGGAAGCATTGCTTCGACCTCAGTGTTCGATAGACTGAAATTGACATATAGACGGATATCGGACCCGACAACGGAATCTTCAATATTGTGCATATGGACTACTTCGAGGTTCTTGTACCGTCCCAATAGCCCCACTATGTCGTGCTCAGGGCGGGAGGTGAGGAAAGCCTTCAGTCGAGGAATCCGAGAGGCTTCCGCAAGAAGGACTTGAAGTAAAGCTCGGGCCTCCGGCGCACGACACTCGTCGAGAGCATCGACGCATATGATGACCGGATGCGTCCGCCCCTCTATTATATCCGCCAAAGGCTCGGTGACGAGCATCCGAAATTGGGTTTGGATATCTTTCTGAGCGATGTCTGGATTTTCCTTCACGACAGCAGCAATCCGTTCATGAAATTCCTTGTCGTACAGAGCGAGCTGAAAGGCGATGGTCGGGATAAATCCCTTTGATGATCTCCTACTCTCCTGGTCTCTGGAAAAGAAGAAGCTCGCCCCAAGCAGTCCAGCCTCTTTGGCTTGTTTCGCCACTGTCTTGGCCACGGTCGTTTTGCCTATCCCAGCAATGCCGTCGAGGATGAATATGGGGGTCCCCGAGCGGAGGGCCCATTCTTCAATTTCCTCCAGCAAGTTGGTACGTGTGCCTTTGAAGCACTCCGAGACCTTCGACGTGACGTTTTCGGAGTCGTAAGCAGCAGGAATCGGGTCGAGGACAGTGTAAAGGGAATCTGGTAGCATTACCACGTTAAAATACGGGATTCAAACGGAAGAAGGCGGAGACGAACCGGTCGCCGGGTGCGTATAATGATTGTGAAAATGGGTCTCAATCCGATCCCGACCCACGACTGTCAGGCGAGCGCCGTCCTGTACGACTACGTTCCGTGCACCCTGAAACATATGTACCTCGTTCAACCCATCGACTACAAAATGGAGTAAGTATGTTTGACTTGAGCTTAGGAGTTTAATAGATGCAACTTTTACCTTCTTTTCTTTGGTCATCGTGACCCAGGGTCGCCTTGGATGGTCCTTCAGGTTCTGAAAATCCTTGAGACTCGGTTTCCCGCTCACGAGAGGTATTGGCTTCTGCTTATCTTCAGGTTGAGGGATACGTTCGATGGATCCCAACTCACGACGACGACTGATTTCTGCGGATATTAGTTCCCGCCCTGGGTCCCCGGCAACATTTACGTCTACGTTGGAAATGCTCCCTGGGACCCATGGTCCTGGGTCAATTACGGTCGGAGCGCTGGTGCTTCCGCTCGGTTCTGGCATTGCAAAGCAGACCTTAGCCCCACTTCTATACGGTCTCGACGGCACTGACCAGAATCGCTATCCCCATGGTCGCAACCAACTTTGAACCCAATGACACGTTTCAAACTCTCCCTCCCAGCAGCAACCGGTCCATAATAATTTGTAGAGATAGATTTTGAGCCATAGCAGTTCGCACTTACAGCTTTCTTTCTGATTCGAGAAAAGGCAGGCATAGAGTTCTGTCGACGAAGAAGGGGGGGGAAATTAAGCCAAGAAGACGGAGAACGTTATCAATAGATGAGCAGGCCCATATTCAACACGAGGTTACCACGTTCATATAACCTCGCCGCTTCCATGTTGCATATGACGGTTCACTGTTCGGATGAGGCGCCGAGACATTTCAAGTTCGTCACATAAGTTCTTGGAAGTCATCCTCCGAGTCGGCCTGAACACTGGTAATACGTCATTCGCCGATGTAGTTCAAATGGGTTTTCGCCTGCCGTTGAGGTCATAGATCTGGGCAAACACGTTGGTACGTTGGTACGAGGAGGAAAAGAGCAGGAAGATGATGATCACGGCGCGCAACATACGTATGCTCGGAAGCTATGTGTGGGAATGATATACCGTTTCAAGGGCAATAGCCCCTATCATTCGAGTCTGTGCACCGGCAGCCTGGGCCTGAGAATCGCTGGTAGCCAAAGGATTTGGCACGATGCACAGCCTTGAGAAGTCCTAGTATACAGCAGCTTCTACTTCTCTTACCACCGTCATCCTCCCCCCTTTCAGCGATCTAAGACCTCCCTCAGTGAATCTGGAAGTTCATAGTACAATGGCATCGTCCGAACCATTCGACGCCAAAGCAATTCCTACTCCTGCTCAGATCTCCAAAGCCTCTGAGATAGAGGTATATGATATCGAAGGAAAGAAGGCTACCTTTGGTTCGTTATTCGAGAAGGAGGGAAAGACGGTTGTAGTTTTCATTCGGCATTTCTTCTGCGGGGTACGTCCTGTCCTTGGTTTTCAAAGCACAAACCCTTCGCAAATGCTAAAAGTACAAGTAGATGTGTCAGGCCTACGTTGAGAACCTCTCCAAAGTCTCATCTTCCTCCCTCGAGACTGCTGGAGCTCGGTTGATAATAATAGGTTGTGGAGAATGGCAGCCTATCAAGGCATACCACGGTAAGTGCCTATCCAAGTCACCTATAGTATCTGCCTTCTCAATTCGATTCCTAATCTACCTCGTCTTGTTATCATTATTGTAGAAACCACGAACTTCACACAAGGCAAAATCTACGCCGAGCCTACACGAAATCTCTACAGAACCTTAGGAATGACACTGGAGAATCTCGAAGGCGTACCCAAAGGACAGCCTAAACCATTCTACATCTCTCATTTCTCGACTATAGGAAATGTATTCAAGAGTATATGGGTGTGTATTCGGAGTCGTGTCTCTCCGAGTCTGACTTCACTTACGTGTTTGCTCTTGAATTATCTCTCCAGCGCGGCCCACTCAAGCACCCGTCCCTCATTGGAAAACAAGGCAACATTCAACAACTAGGTGGAGAGTTCGTCTTTGGTTTCTCCGAGGATGGGAAGACGTTGGAGTGTACGTTCGCTTCTAGAATGAAGAACACTGTGGATCGTACGTTTACCCGTTCCTTCTTCCTGCTTCATTTCGATTTCGATCCCTGCCTCGCTCGTTCACCTCCGTATACGTGACTGATGTCTTTCGAACACCAGATATACCAGTGGCAGAACTGATGAGACTCGCAGGAGTCGAGTATGTGGAATCCGACGAAACAACGGAAAAAGCCACTGAGCCGGATCCAAAGCCTGAGACTGTGCCGCCAACTTCTACGACGGGAACGGCTTGAACGATACCGAGTGAACGATATCCAGGTAGCGCAGTGGTGCCGTGACTGAAGTCTAGCTATCTTTCCCCGGGATATGTATCGATCTCTGATGTTCTTCGTGACTCGGACTAACACAGATCGCATTGCCATCTTCTACTACCATCTGTAACAGTCATTGGATAGGCAAAGTTGTGATTGGTGACGAATGTCAGATTCGACGATTGAATAATGTTCGATGTCTCTTGAAGGTGTAAGACGCTGGGACTTTCGAAAGGCAGGAGCACACGGCCTTGATGCATGTTGTCGCGTTCGGGGGCGGCACGTCATGAAGAACTCGAGGTGCACTCGGAGGGAGCGGGTCTACTTCAAGAGGAGGGGAGCCGAAGTTAACCCCCTCTTCAGGGTGACATTCGTCCAACCCGTCGATGCAGACCAGAATTGTCGTTTTCCTCCGCTCCAGCAGTCGTCCTAACGGCTGAGAAATGAGTGCAGAGAGCTGCGTATGTATATCCTTCTGAAGGACGTCAGTTCTGTCGAAGCACGGTTACGGTAATGCACTCTTTGGTCTCTTCATCATGCTGGGGCCAGCTGGAACGCTATGGTTGCCAGTGCGAAGGATCTGGTGCTTATCTGAGGCTTCCTTGTCTCAAGAGAAGAAGAAGCTTGTGGGGCCGGGTTGTGATCCAGGGTTTCGATATTGTGGAGGAGTTATCGTCGCGTTGCTTGGAGGAGAACACTCTGACACACCTTTGTGGATGCTTCCCCAGCACAATCGTGGGTTTTCAGCAATGGGGAGTTCCGCGTGTCCCTCCAGCACCTTTCATTCAAGTTTGAGTGCTCGATTCTGCCTTACTCATTTTCTCCATTTCATTGTACCCTCCTCCTCCAAATTGTTTGAAAGCTTTCGTGCGGGTGCTTTGGATGAGTTGACTGCAATGATATGTATGGGGGAGGGACATGTACCACTCGGAGGTCGACTTGTTCTTCGAACTTGGCCGATACGCATCTTTAAAGGCTTCATCATGATGCATCCACGCGTTATCCATACGGGCGCTAATGGCCATTGCTGCCTTCGGCTTCAGCTCCGGCGTCACTCGGGGAAGCCAACACCTTTCACTCCAAATACATCCAAATACACATACACTCTTCCAACACTCCTCACCGTCCCTCGTCCTTGCTCCTCCTCGTTCCTCACGATTTCTCTCCTCCTCCACCTCGCAAAGCAGGGCATACCTCGCCCTCCTCGATTTCTCACGAACCTTATATCTAGACTCTCGATATCACGACCGCGAAACGTGATGACCCACTCGAGTATGGCGCCTATACCACATCAAACGACCGACGCAGCTACTGGACCTTCGAAACGCAAAAAGCTATCCGGATACGAGTTTTATAAGGAGGTCTTGGGAAGCCCAAAGTATGTTGTTGCGCCTATGGTCGATCAGAGCGAGTTGGTGCGTCTCTTTCGTCTTTCATCTAGACTAGACTAGACTAATGAAGTCTTACAGGCCTATAGACTTTTGTGCCGTGAATATGGGGCTCAGCTTGTCTATTCACCCATGATAAACGCCAAGGTCCGTTCCTCTTCCCTCTCTCGTTCCATCCCTCTCACACCCACCCAGATGTTCACAGACGCCATAAACAAAACCTACCGCACCTCCGCCTTTGACATACTCTCCTCAGAAGAAGGCCACCCCTCCACCGACCGTCCCCTCATCGTCCAGTTCTGCGCAAACGACCCCGACCAGCTCCTCCAAAGCGCCAAAATCGTAGAACCCTACTGCGATGCGGTCGACATTAATCTTGGGTGTCCGCAGGATATCGCACGGCGTGGCCGATATGGCGCGTTTTTGCAGGATGATTGGGAGCTGATTTATCGATTGAGTGCGTTTCTTCCTTTCTTTCTTTCGTTTTCTGGTCTCTACCGAAAGCAGAACTAACATATAATTCATTATTCATTTATTGGTGCAGTCAACACACTCCATACGAACCTCTCCGTACCCGTCACCGCTAAATTCCGAGTCTTCCCCGAACTAGACAAAACAGTGGAGTACGCCAAGATGCTGCAACGAGCGGGCGCGCAGATTTTGACGTGCCATGGGCGGATACGCGAGCAGCGCGGGGTCAACACTGTAAGCCTCCTTCTCCCTCGTATCGTCTCATCTCATCTCATCTCGTCTCGCTTCGTTCACACACACAGGGTCTCGCAGACTGGTCCAAAATCAAAGCAGTCAAACAAGCCGTCTCCATCCCCGTGTTCGCGAACGGCAATATGCTGTTCCATGAAGACATTGAGAGGTGTTTGGAGGAGACGGGGTGTGATGGTGTGAGCAGCGCTGAAGGGGTTTTGTACAATCCTGCTTTGTTTGTTGGTACGTCGCCTTATCCTCATCTCACCTCTTCTCTTCGTCGTGTATATATGCTCACTGCTTGATGTTTCTCGTGGATAGGACCATCAACGTCCTCCTCCTCACCGTCTCCCTCACCCTACGGCACGCACCCGCTCCTCTCCCAACACCCTCCACACCCGCTCCTCGCCTCCAAATACCTCGCACACGTTCAATCACTCAAAACCAAGACACCGGTGAGCGCCGTCAAGGGCCACCTCTTTAAACTTATGCGGCCTGCGTTGGGACATGAGACGGATTTACGGGATCGGTTGGGGAAGGTCGGGATGGGTAAGGGTGGTGGTGGAGGAAAGGGAGGAGGAAGAGAGTGGATAGAGGAATGTTGGAAGATTGTGGAAGAAATGGATCAGAGGATGCAGCGCGATGCGAGAGAAGCGACGAGAGTGTTTACGGTCCCGCTTGACGATCTTGTTGGTGTCGATGAGAAGACGGGGTTGAAAGTCGTGCCGCATTGGTTGGCGCAGCCTTATTTTAGGGCTTTGCCTATTCCCAAGATGAATGCCAAACCCGTGGATGACACCGGGGGTGGTGGTACCTCGGAGCGCGTGGTGTCGGCGTGAAGGTCTGGGTGATGATCGATGAAGGGTTGCGAGTTAGTGGCTGGTGTTTGTTTTTATTGCATACATTCTAGATGGAATTCCTGCTGTCTCCTGTCCACCACGTTTGGCAGGATTAATGTAATCCCGTGCCTCACGTTTGTTGGCGAACCGGTGCTGCCTCTTCTCCAAATCTACATACTTAGGTGAGAGTGATCAGTCGTGTCTTGGTCGATTCGAACCTAAAATCAACTCACCAAAATCCGCACATAGCTGCCCCTGCCCGATTTGAAATCGGGAAGACCAGTTGAACAACACAGCATTTTTGTATCTGAGGTAAAGGTCAACGTGCTGTACCTTCAAGCTTGGCATGAGGAGAAGTGAAGCGACGGCGTTTTGCAGGCGTACCACCCCGAACACCCACCTCTCTGCCCCGCGATTCGTGGCTCGTCCCACTGAGCCTGGACGGGATGGTATACTCCCAGGCTCTATCTCTGGTGATGCGTATGTTTTTTCGAGAGGAAAACCGAGATGATTGTGGTCAGTTGGTGGCCGGCATACAACAGTGTAGAGGGTTCGGATTGTCACAGTTTCGACAGATCCAACAGTGCAAATGTAACCGGTCGATGCAGAGAAATGGTGTCAAGGACGACAATAATGAGATATGCACGTTGAACACGAACACTGTGTCCTCCTCAAGGCCAGTTATCCACGGCGGTCTGTGAGTCTTTGGGTGAGTTAAAGGCGCTCCCAAAGACAACATTGAAGTAGGGGTGTCAGGCCTACGTTGAGAACCTCTCCGAAATCTCATCTTCCTCGCTCGAGTCCACTGGAACTCAGTTAGGTTGTGGAGAATGGCAATTTATCAAGGTATACCACGGTGAGTACTTATTGCCTATAGTATATGCCTTCTCAATTCCATTCCTAACTGACATGGTCTTGTTATCATTATTGTAGAAACCACAAGCTTCACTCAAGGCAAAATCTGCGCCGAACTTACATGGAATCTCTACAAAGCCTTAGGCATGACACTGGAGAGTCTCGAAGGTGTACCAAAGGTCTAATCTACATCTCGCATCTATCGACAATAGATAATGTATTTAAGAGTATATGGGTGCGTATCCGTGGCTCTCCAAGTTCGACTTCAAAGTTCACTGACGCGTTGGTTCTTGAATTACCTCTCCAGCGCAGCCCACTCAAACACCTGTCCCAAATTGGGAAACAGGGCAACATCCAACAGCTCGGCGGAGAGTTCGTCTTTGGTTTCTCGGAGGATGGGAAGACGTTGGAGTGCTCGTTTGCTTCTAGGATGAAGAATACTGTGGATCGTACGTCTACCCATTGCTTCTTCCTGCTTCGTTTCGGTTTCGTTTCCTTCTCTCGCTCGCTCCCCTCCGTATACGTGACTGACATCATTTAAACGCCAGATACACCAGTGGGTCTATCCATCTTTCCCCGAGGTATGTATCGACCCGACGTTCTTCGTGGCTAACACATATAGCACTGGCATCCTCTACCATCTGTAACATTCATTAGTTGGATGGACTTTGTGACTAGAGCGTATTAATAATACAGACCTGTGCGACCGTGCTTCGTACTGATGTAAAGAGCTCACTGTCGCTCTCATCGTCCAAGCCACCCCCGAAAGCTCAGGAGAATCCACGTTATCCTAGAGAACTGGTAAGAAGAGAAGTCACATAAGAATGGGATTTGAGAAAGAAGGACCCACAAGGCTGTTGCTCAAGCTCAGCAACGTGGAGAGTGCTGTATTGTACAGGCCCATAGACCACAGCGCCTCGATCCATGATAGTAAATAGTCCGACACAAACTCGTTTAGAAGGTCTGTTAACCCATTTCCACCCGAATAGTTGCCCTGTTCGAGATGGAACGCCCAGTATCTACAGGCATATTGCAAGTCTCGTCCGACCACGGTTGGCGTAGCCGGCCTCTGTACCACCAAGTCCTTGTACCAATGAATAGACGGGAGCTCATACACCCCACACTGCACTTCCAATCCCGTCTTCAACGTGATAAGGCACCGCTCGGCCAGATCCAAGTGTCTTTCCCTGACATCTATAAAAAACCGGGCGTCAATCCGGCATCGTACGGGGTCGGTCACAAAGTCTGGGAAGGACTTGTGATGTATCCGGAACGCCTCGTCGTACCCAGACGGACACAGAATAGAGTGCAAGTTCGACAGCGATGCGATAACCTCGTTGATCTCGAGCCCGAGTAAGCGCGCCATATCTTCGGAAGGAAGCACGTCTGCGAGGACCACGATCGTTCCTACGACCACTTGGTAGTAGTCAAACCAATCGTCAACTGGCTCCGGAACAGCAGAGAGCAGTACTTGAATGTACAGGTGATCCATGGCATTTAGGCATCTCATTACAGGATTGGCTTCGAGAAGCTTCCCAAGTTGTTTGGCTGGAGAGAGCCGCCGAGTATCGAGGATGAAGTTGATAGCAGTCGACGCGATGATGAACAGTTTGCCGGATAGATCGACTAGCATATCAACTTCTCCAGGTGTCGGTTGCCAGGGCGGTGGACGCAAGTCAGGTAAGGCCGCTCGTACTGCCGAAGAGGAGAGACGAAACTTGATGTAGTGGCGGATATCGGATTCGACGATGGAGTGTTCGATGTCTTGGAGGTGGAAGACGCTGGGACCTTCGAAATGCTGGAGCACGACCCTTATATCGCGCTCGGGGCGGCATGTAATGAAGAACTTGAGGTGGACAAGGGACCGGGTCTCTGTCAAGAGGGCTGTTAACAGCATACCCGCCTCTTCAGGGTGACATTCGTCCAATGCGTCGATGCAAATTAAGATTGTTGTTTTCCTGCGCTCCAGCAGGCGTCCCAACGGCTGAGAGATGAGTGCAGAGAGTTGTGTATGTATATCCTTCTGAAGGACGTCAGGGTTCTGTCGAAGTGCTGCGGTAATGCACTCTCTGATCTCCTCGTCGTGTTGAGCCAGCTGGAATGCTATGGTTGGCACGAAGGAGCGGGTGGTCCTCCGAGTCTCCTGGTCTCGAGAGAAGAAGAAGCTTGCGCCGAGAAATCCTGCTCGGGTCGATCGTGTTGCGATTGTTTTTGCGACGGTTGTTTTTCCGATCCCAGCTATGCCGTCTAGGATAAAGATTGGAGCGGGGCCGGTTGTGATCCAGTTTTCGATATCGTGTAGGAGTTGGTGCCGCGTTCCTTGGAAACATTCGGATACCTTCGTGGATACCTCCCAGCAATCATGGGCTGCAGCAACAGGGTTCAGAGTTCTATGTAGTGAGTCCGAGTCTCTTGAGTCTGTATTCACCGTCTATTAGCCGCGACAACACATATGATCATAGAAAGTCAACCGACCAGACTTAATGTGTATGTGTCGAACATGGTGGTTTTCATGGATCTCATAGTTATCCCTCCCTACTGACTTCATATGTCCCCCGTGAACCGAGACGCCGCTCGCATTATGGAGGATATTTGCGATGCTCCTTGGCTCTATGATGGGGGATGCGTTTAAGTCGTGTTTTATGTCCTCAGCACTAGCTTGTTTTGTCGATCCCTGTTCTGTCACTGTCGACTTTGACTTTGACTTTTCTGATTTCCGTGGTCCATACGGTGGATGTACTCGGGAAGTTACCCGATTGTGATAAGTTGTTGCATGGCTTAGATAGTCTGGGTATGTTCAATTATCTGATGAGTCCGAGAACCAGAAAATCTACTGACCTCTATCCGTAGGCTCCGCCCTGGTAGCAAAAGTATGCGTCGTATTTGGTTTTGTTAACCTTTCTTGCGCATGCGTATTATCGGAGAAGCGTCGAGTATGATCTTGAAGGTCTTTAATCAAGGTCAGGCAACTGACGTCGACTGTTCTCAACAAGAACTCACCTCGAGCTAGGGACTTCGAGGGCATGTCCGGCATTGAGGCCCTCGACTTTTCTAGATGCCGTGGTCCACCTGAATGTAATCCCAAAATTCCCAGATTGTGACTCTGCGCAAGGTCTGTATCTGATGTTCAATTATGTGAGGAGCTCGAGAAAGAGAAAATGTACTGACCTCGATCTATAGGCTCCGACCTGGTAGCAAAAGCATAGTTCGTATTTGGCTTTGTTAACCTTTCTTGCGCATGCGTATTATCGGAGAAGCGTCGAGTATCTTGAAGGTCTTTCATCAGGGTCAGGCAACTGACGTCGACTGTTCTCAACAAGAACTCACCTTGAGCTAGGGACTTCGAGGGCATGTCCGGCATTGAGGCCCTCGACTTTTCTAGATGCCGTGGTCCACCTGAATGTAATCCCAAAGTTCCCAGATTGTGACTCTGCGCAAGGTCTGTATACGATCTTCAATTATCTGCGGAGCTCGAGAAAGAGAAAATGTACTGACCTCGATCCATAGGCTCCGCCCTGGTAGCAAAAGCATAGGTCGTATTTGGCTTTGTTAACCTTTCTTGCGCATGCGTATTATCGGAGAAGCGTCGAGTATGATCTTGAAGGTCTTTAATCAGGGTCAGGCAACTGACGTCGACTGTTCTCAGGAAGAACTCACCTTGAGCTAGGGACTTCGAGGGCATGTCCGGCATTGACGCCCTCGACTTTTCTAGATGCCGTGGTCCACCTGAATGCAATCCCAAAGTTCCCAGATTGTGACTCTGCGCAAGGTCTGTATATGATGTTCAATTACCTGCGGAGCTCGAGAAAGAGAAGATCTACTGACCTTGATCCACACCCTCCCCTCTAGTAGCAAAGGTATGAGTCATCTGTGCCTTTGTCGGCCTTTCTTGCGCATGCGTATTATCGGAGAGGCGTCGAGTATGACCTCGAAGGCCTTCAATCAGGGTCGGGCAACCGACGTCCATTGTTCTCAACGAGAGCTCACCTTGGTCTACGGGTTCATGATTGACATTGGTATCAGATCTAGCGCTGATATCCACTACAGGCCTCTCAGCGTCGAGAGAGCTTCCATTCCATCCGATCACTATCACACTGGTCATCGAGCTGTTGTCGCTGTGCTCCCTCAAATCCCCACGTTGCATCGCCTTTCGTTCTTGGCGTCCAGGAGCTGTACATACAGTGCTGGAGCTTCAATTATCGAAGGGATGGGCGCGGAACCACTTACCGTCGTCCCCTCCAGCAACCTTATTCGAGTGCTCGGTTCCTAACCATTTTCTCCACCATTTCGTGGTACCGTCCTCGGGCTGTTTGATTGAAAGCTTTCAGTGTGAGCCGTGGATGTAAAGAATACCTCGCACGAGTAGGAGGATAGAGGGTACACGCACCTTTCTTGTGCTGAGCCAAGAGGGCATCTGAATCAGTCGCCAGTCGTTGCAGCAGGAGCTAGTATTTTATGCTGCGGACACGAGCACTGCGTCCATCCTACAAGTATATATATGCACTACTCGATATCAACACACTAAATGGGAACCTTCGAAGAGAAGCCTTGTTTAAATAGCTTCACAGCAATCTTCCGGTGTGCGAATGATATGTCGGGAAGAGCCTCAGATGACGTCGTTACTGTGCTGATTTTTTACTTTTGCCTTATCACTTTGGCGCCCATCAGGAGCGAGGTAGTTGTCAGGATAACGAGAGAGTTGCTGTTTGGCCGAAAGAGGTTCATTCTTCGAAGCAGATATGTATCTCCATCATGATTCGAAGCGCTGAAACTGTCAAAAGACTCGGAGCCTCCTCTGTGGAACTTGGGTCTGACAGGTGAGCGCGGCGCTGCCGCCGGGGTCTGTATGTGCTCGGCGTCACCGTCATCTTGAGGACCTCCTTAAACACGTCTCTAGTCTGTACATGTGCGCCCGCTTCCTCCGATCGTTAAGAAGGCGCTTGTGCTCTGGTCCGAGTAACACTCGCGCATCGCATCGGTGTGGACGAAGAGCGGTCTGTTACGAGCTTCCGGTCCGAGGTCCTCTAATTATAAGTAATTATCTGAAGTACCATTGGGGCCGTGGCAGGTGGACGGCGAGGGTTGTGACGGAGGGAGACCTGAATGGGCGCCTGTTCGTGTGGCCGCGGGAGAAGCCGGCGAGTGAGAGAATGACTCGCCAGAGATGAGGTAAATGGTGTTCAAGGAATACTGTACGGCAGAAATTCCCGCGCGAGGAATTGATCACCACTGCAACAATGCATTCGGACACTCGTGAAGCATTTGAACGCCATTTTTAACTGCTGTAGGATAAAGCATACACGAGTTTGAATACCGGGATAATATACATCACTGCATGATATCAAGTCTTCCATCACTGGGCAAACGAAACCGTGTTTTCGGTGAAAATACTGTGAGAATACTGAGAGATTACGTGGAAGGTTGCACAGAGGTACTTCCAAGATACTCTATTCCTTCTTCCCAAAGAGACCAACATAGTGGCAAAAATACCTTTGTAGAAACTATGGTGAGAAATTTCCATGTTCATCTTTCAGTAATTTCCAAGTATTTTCACCACAAATACAGTTTCGTTTCCCCAGTTCCCTCGTTCATTTCCTACTTACATTGCTGACGCCAAGCTGATGCTTCCCTCGGGTTTGGAACTCTAATTATAAGTGATTAAAGTTGAGGGAAAGCCTTTGGCGTGGTGGCACCGGTCGTCCCGGCCCGTCCATGTCAGAGTTTCGAACCCTGCTTGTACCATTCACCAGATGTCCCCTTCCTCGCGGAGTCATCGTCTATTCCGATAGTCAAGTCGTTCCTCTCTGAATCAATAGGCGAGCGTTTGGGACTGCAACTGCAACTGAAATTACTGAGCTACTCGACTACTCGTTTATATGAAAAGATGTCGGGCCCTGAACATACAACCTCGACGAGGGCGACAGAACGATTAGAAGTCGAAGATGAGGAGGATAGACAGGCGAGACTACGTGAGTCTATCTATCCCTATATCTGGCACCGTTTCCATGTTCCATGCCATGCATGACTTGTTCTTATGCTTATACTCGTAACAACGGGGCTTACACTCAATCCCAGAGACGATTTTCGAGCGTATGAACACGAAGACGACGACATCGAGCAGTTTCCAACAACACAACGAGTCTTTTGGTGGTCTTCCGAAATTCGATTTTGGAGATCGGACGACGTACGAGGTTGGACCCAACACTGAGCGTGCGTCTCTCCTCATATCTCTGTGCCTTCCTCTATTCATTCGCCGCCTATCGATTGGATTGGACTATCGGTTGTATGCTGGACACGACTGTACTGTCCTAGACCTGACTGAACGAAATGCTGACTATTTACAACCCACTCTAGTCCTCTCCCGACTCCACTCCTTCCTGCCCCAACTCCAAGCCTCCAACGACGCCCTCCTCAAGCGCGCAGAGCTCGATCCTCGGAGCGTCGACATCGAGCACATCACTGAAGGCGAGGACAAGGTCATCCAGATGGTGCGTCGGTTTCTTTTGTAGGTCGAGGTTTCTGGTTCATGCTGACTTACTCGTTTGGTGTTGGTTTTGTTGGGCGGGATCGCATTGGGATATGGGATATAGGACCTTGGACTCGGCGTATTCGAAGATCGCAAAGGGAAACGCTCGTTGGACAGTGACGAAGATACCGCCATGTCTGATTCTTCGTCATCGTCCTCGTCGTCGTCCTCTTCATCCTCCTCATCCTCATCCTCATCCTCAAACGAAACGCACGGCGACGACCACATGGACGAAGACGCCGACGCTGACGCCCAATCCAAGTTCCGGGAGCGCTACAACCAGTTCGTCCGCGCTCGCGAGCAAGAGGCTCTTCGCAACAAGACTCGTCATAGCCCCCACATCAACAACAACAATGCTCAAGACGATGAAGACGATGAAGAAGAAGACTGGGATTCAGACGCCTCGTCAGAGATCATCACTTGCTTCGTGCCTGACCGGCCTGTCCGCCCGCTTCCTAGGCGATACCTCAACAAGACACCCGACTCCGAGTCGATGCTGTCGCCTGGGAAGACAAAGACGGGACCTTCGATTGTGGTTTTGGGTGAAGAGAGCGCACAGGGACATTCTGATTCGGGGCTTTGATATGCATCTTGTTGGTCCGACGTTATGTCCTTGTATTTTGTGTGCTGTGTGTATCCGCCCCGTTATCCTTCTTCAATCTTTTCAACTTCCTGTCCTCTTGTCGTCTCACGCGCATACGTCCCAGGGTCTTGTCGCGTTACGCATATGTTTTTATGTTTTACGCCCCATGTTTTATTCTCGTATCGCCTATCCACTGGTTGCTCTCCACGCTCCACTCACATAGTTCTGCATGAACTCAGCAGCACACGTCTCCCCCTTCATTTGATCTTGTATTAAACACCAGCCACTAATTCTACTACAATAAATTTCGTACCACCCCTCCCTCCTCGCTTCTCTCGCATCGCGCTGCATCCTCACGTCCATCTCTTGTACGATCTTCCAGCATTCTTCAATCCACTCCTTTCCCTTGCTTCCTCCTCCTTTACCCATCCCGACCTTGCCCAACCGATCCCGCAAATCCGTCTCACGTCCCAACGCCGGTCTCATGAGCTTGAAAAGGTGGCCCTTGACGGCGCTCACTGGTGTTTTGGTTTTGAATGATTGGACGTGTGTGAGGTATTTGGAGGCGAGGAGCGGGTGTGGGGGCGAGGGCGTGGGTGTGGGTGAGTCTTGTGGTTGGGAGGAGGAGGACGGCAAGAGGGATGGTGTCGACGGTCCTGTGTGCGTACAAGGGACATGAAGCAGTGAGTGAGTGACGAAGTGAACACAAGACGTACCGACAAACAAAGCAGGGTTATACAAAACCCCTTCAGCGCTGCTCACACCATCGCACCCCGTCTCCTCCAAACACCTCTCAACGTCTTCGTGGAACAGCAAGTTGCCGTTCGCGAACACGGGGATGGAGACGGCTTGTTTGACTGCTTTGATTTTGGACCAGTCTGCGAGACCCTGTGTGCGTGAACGAAGCGAGACGAGATGAGATGAGATGAGACGATGGTAGATACGAGGGAGGAGGAGACTTACAGTGTTGACCCCGCGCTGCTCGCGTATCCGCCCATGGCACGTCAAAATCTGCGCGCCCGCTCGTTCCAGCATCTTGGCGTACTCCACTGTTTTGTCTAGTTCGGGGAAGACTCGGAATTTAGCGGTGACGGGTACGGAGAGGTTCGTATGGAGTGTGTTGACTGCACCAATAAATGAATAATGAATTATATGTTAGTTCTGCTTTCGGTAGAGACCAGAAAACGAAAGAAAGAAAGGAAGAAACGCACTCAATCGATAAATCAGCTCCCAATCATCCTGCAAAAACGCGCCATATCGGCCACGCCGTGCGATATCCTGCGGACACCCAAGATTGATATCCACCGCATCGCAGTAGGGTTCGACGATTTTGGCGCTTTGGAGGAGCTGGACGAGGTCGTTGGCGTAGAACTGGACGATGAGGTGTTGGTGGGTGGGTGTGTGAGAGGGAGGCGGGTGAGGAGGGGGACCGGACCTTGGCGTTTATCATGGGAGAGTAGACGAGCTGAGCCCCATATTCGCGGCATAAAAGTCTATAGGCCTGTAGAACTACATTAGTCTAGTCTAGTCTAGTCTAGACGAAAGAATAGAATAGACGTGACCCCTCACTCTGGTCGACCATAGGCGCAACAACATACTTTGGGCTTCCAAGACCTCTCGATACAAATCGTATCCGGATAGCTTTTTGCGTTTCGAAGGTCCAGTTGCTGTTGATGTGGTATAGGCGCCATACTTGAATGGGTCATAACGCGTCGTGATATTGAGAATCTAGATGTAGGGTTCTTGAGAAATCGAGGAGGGCGAGGAATGCGTGTCTTGAGGAGGGAAATAGTGGAGAGGAACGAGGAGGAGGAGGATGCGGGATGAGGAACGAATTTGGTAGGGTATGTATTTGGATCTGTTTGTCTTCTTGCCTACCACAGGAGCCGAAGCCGGAGCCGAAGCCGAGCCGGAGCCCACTTATCATTAGCGCCCGTGCGGCACCCGAGGCACTCCGGGTAAAGTCTCCTAGCCTTTCCCTTGATCCTTGATCTATCCATGTACGCTCCAGGTCTCTTGCTTTGACTATCTCAGAGAGACACCGCCGAACTACTTTGCTTGCTTGCGACGCATGGAGATGCATATCAGCTTCGAAGAACTCTTCGGTGCGCCTTTCTTCTCAGCTTATCCTGAGTCCCGAGTCCTGAGTCATGAACCATGCGCGCCAAAGTGGTACGTACCTAATGTCGAAGATCAGCATGGAAACCAGGGCACAGTTACCGACAATCACCGCCACACGGAGAGGTGCTGTAAAAGCTATTCGTGCCATTAAGCTTCTCTTCGAAGATTTCTGTTCGTCACGTCGATAACGGGTATGTATATCTGTGGGATGTACCCTGTGCTCTCGTCGCACAACACAAGTAGACTAATGCCCTCTTGGCCCAGCGTAAGGAAGCAGGTACGAGTCCTCCTCCATATCCTCCGCAGTCATCTCATCAAAGACACTAACGATTAGGTGGAGAATGGTAATACGATGAAATGGAGAGAATGGTTAGGAATTGAGCGCTCGAATGCGGTGGAGGCTGGAGGGGAAGGCAAGTGTTTCTGAACCCATCCTCTCTCACTGTACAGCCTCGGGACGACGACGACGGCGAAAGGCGATGCAACGTGCCGAGGCGAAGTCACGGTACAACGACAAAAGCACGACGACCGTGACTGCAATCAGACGGAAGGGAGGTTCTCTTGACGTCGCTGAGAGGCCTACTATGGCGGGCCAGGGCAGCAACGCCAGATCTAATATCAATATCAATGAACTCGGAGGTCAAGGTAAGTCTTTATTGAGGACATTAGAAGCTTGTTAGTCGACCCTGAATAATTTTCGAGGTCATACTCGACGCCCCTCCGATAGTAATACGCGTGCCCAAGAAAGGTCGACGAAGCCAAAGATTGCTCCTACCGTCGCTAGGACACAACTTATGGATCGAAGTCAGTACATTGCCTTTTTTTCGGCGCTCCTCACATAATTGAAGACCATATACGTACAGAGTACCTAGGCCATGCAACAACTTGTCACGATCGGGCAACTTCCCCGAGTGCATCCACGTGGAACTCGGAGCTCGGAAAAGTCAAAGTCAAAGTCAAAGTCGGCAGCGACAGACCGGGGCCGGACAGAACGAGCTAGTCCTGAGGATACAAAACACGACTTGAACCCATCCCCAATAGAGCCAAGCAGCGCGCATATCTTCTCCCATGCGAGCGGCGTCTTGGTTTACGGTGGAGATATGAAGTCAGTAGCGAGGGATAACTATGAGATCCATGAAAACCATCGACATATACACATCAAGTCTGGTCGGTTGACTTTCTATCATCATATGCATTATCGCGGCTGATATACTGTGAATACAGACTCAAGAGGCTTCGACTCATTACATAGCACTCTCAACCCCGTTGCAGCAGCCCATGATTGCTGGGAAGTATCCACAAAGGTTTCAGAGTGCTTCCAAGGAGCACGACAACAGCTCCTCCACGATATCGAAAACTGGATCACATCCGGCCCCGCTCCAATCTTTATTCTAGACGGTATAGCTGGGATCGGAAAAACAACCGTCGCAAAAACGATTGCAACACGATCGAACCGAGCGGGATTTCTCGGCGCCAGCTTCTTCTTCTTCTTCTTCTTCTCTCGAGACCAGCTCGGAGAACCACCCGCTCCTTCGTGCCAACCATAGCGTTCCAGCTGGCTCAACACGACGAGGAGATCAGAGATGCATTACCGCAGCACTTCGACAGAACCCTGACGTCCTTCAGAAGGATATACAAACGCAGCTCTCTGCACTCATTTCTCAGCCGTTGGGACGACTCTTGGAGGGTAGGAAAACAACAATCTTAATTTGCATCGACGCATTGGACGAGAGCGCGATATAAGGGTCGTGCTCCAGCATTTCGAAGGTCCCAGCGTCTTCCACCTCCAAGACATCGAACACTCCACCGTCGAATCCGATATCCGCCACTACATCGAGTTTCGTCTTTCCTCCTCAGAAGTACGCGCGGCCCTACCTGACTTGCGTTCACCGCCCTGGCAACCGACACCTGGAGAAGTTGATATGCTAGTCGATCTTTCCGGAAAATTGTTCATCATCGCGTCGACTGCTATCAACTTCATCCTCGATACTCGGCGGCTCTCTCCAGCCAAACAACTCAGGAAGCTTCTCGAAGCCTATCCTGTAATGAGATGCTTAAATGCCATGGATCATCTGTACAGTCAAGTTCTGCGTTCGGCTGTTCCGGAGCCAGTTGACGATTGGTTTGACTACTACCAAGTGGTCGTAGGAACGATCGTGGTCCTGGCGGACGTGCTTCCTTCCGAAGATATGGCGCGCTTACTCGGGCTCGAAGTTAACGAGGTTATCGTGTCGTTTTCAAATTTGCACTCGATTCTGTGTCCGTCTGGGTACGCCGAGGCGTTCTGGATACATCACAAGTCCTTCCCAGACTTTGTGACCGACCCCGTACGATGCCAGATTGACGCCCGGTTTTTTATAGATGTCAGGGAAAGACACTTGCATCTGGCCGAGTGGTGTCTTATCACGTCCAATGAGAGACGGGTGTTTGAGTGGGCCGCGCTGGAGAGGCGATTCGCGAACCAACGGGCTGTCAGTGAAGTCGAACTTGGAGAGACGCGAATACACACCCATATACTCTTAAATACATTTTCTATTGTCGATAAATGCGAGATGTAGAATGGTTTGGGTTGGCCTTTTGGTACACCTTCGAGACTCTCCAATGTCATGCCTAAGGCTTTGTAGAGATTCCTTGTAGGTTCGGCGTAGATTCTGCCTTGAGTGAAGTTTGTGGTTTCTACAATAATGGTAACAAGACCATGTCAGTTAGGAGTGGAATTGAGAAACCGTATAGTATAGGCGATAGGTACTTACCGTGGTATGCCTTGATAGGTTGCCATTCTCCACAGCCTATGATTATTAACCGAGCCCCAGTGGACTCGAGTGAGGAAGATGAGACTTTGGAGAGGTTCTCAATGTAGGCCTGACACGCCTACTTGTACATTTAATATTTGCGAGCGTCCTCGGGAGGTTGTGGTTTGAAAACAAGGACGTACCCCGCAGAAGAAATGCCGAATGAAGACTACGACCGTCTTTCCCTCCGTCTCGAATAACGAGCTAAAAGTAACTTTCTTTCCTTCGATATCATATACCTCTATCTCCGAAGCTTTGGAGATTTGAGCAAAAGTAGGAATCGCTTTGGCGTCGAATGGTTCAGATGGCGGTGCCATTGTCAAGGTGAACGGGTTACGGTATTAGAGCAGTGATGGTGGTGGTACGAGAAGTAGAAGCTGTATACTAGGATCCCTCAAGGCTGTGCGGCGTGCCAAATCCTTTGGCTACCAGCGATTCTCAGGCGTTGACTTGCATCAATAGGGGCCATTTGCGTGGAAGCGGTATATCATTCCCACGCGTAGCTTTCGAACATGGTGCGTGCCGTCATTCTCGCTGCTCCCTTCCTCCTCGTACCAACGCGTTTATCGGGATCTATGGCCTCGACAGCAGGCGAAGACCCATTTGAACTACATCAACGAACACATAATGGCGTGACCCCTGGCGCCATTTCCGGTGGCAAGGCCGACTCGGATGACATACCTTCCCATCTTCAGAACGCCGCTCTGAGACTCGAGTTCCCCCCTTCCTACGCCCTAGTGGGCATTTACAGACTGCTCACTGACCCGGACCTCTACAAACCGGCGTGGCAGAAGTGTCGGAATGGCACTATAAGGGGTGTTGTCGTCGGAATCGCCTGGGTGTGTCCGCAGCCGCAAGCTGGTTAGGCGGGGGGTCAATTGACTAACGGTTCTGTTCGTCTAGGTCTTATTGACGTTTAACATCCAGAAAGGCTTTGTGAAGCTCTTCCTCAAGAAGTACGTCTGTCGTCTTTGAGAGAGCGTCTTTGACTCACCCGAAGACTCGCAGCTCGCCGCGGATAACAGGCCTTTCGGATGACACTGTATTCGGGTTCAAGATTCCATTCAATGTGCATACCTGTGCGTATCTCGTTATCGTTGTCATTGACACCATTTCTCTGCATCGACCGGTTACATTTGGACTGTTTGGCCTCTCGAACCCACGAAACTATGGTAACCGACCCCTTTTGCAGACGCTGCACTGTTGTATGCCGGCCACCAAATGACCACAATTCTCTCCTTCTTCCTCTCGAAGAACATGCGCATCGCTAGAGACAGAGCTTGGGAGTACACCGTCCAGTCCAGGCTCAGCGGCATGAGCCACGAGTCGCGCGAGAGGTGGGTATTCGGTCTCGCGTATCGCAAATTGTGGCACACCCCGTCGCTTCACTTCTCATGCGAGGCTTGAGCTTAACACCACGCTGACCTTCAATTCAGATACATAACCTCTGGGTTCTGGAGACCCTACGTTGAGGAATGGGCTAACCCACCTCGAATCGATGCCAAGAAGAATAAGAAAGGATGGAGAAAGTGGATGGGAGGAAGAGTCGGGTTATTCGTGATAAAACAACGTACGTGACTGCCTAAATATCCTTGTGCTTCGTGTGGGCCGAACGTCAAGAGTGGATGCGTTTCGTTCCTGTTACCAGCCAACATCGCATTTCTGTGATACCCGTGAATTCCTAATGTCGCCGAACGGTCTCTCCACCGTTTCGTGGTCGTTTTTGACGGAACCCCTTCCCACCCCACTCGATCCAGCTTGATTATCTTGCTTCTAGCTGACCGTACTTGATGGGACGCTAACACTTCGTTTAACAGTTCTAGTCATCCCAGCCGGGCTATATCCTCTCCTGGGGCCGCTGGCCTCCGCATGGATCAAAGCTTTAGGGACTGGGGGGAGTTTGCATCGGAGGGTGAGCATTTCGCCTTACATTATTCGTGATTCGGTATACTGACGCTTATGGGACAGTACTTTGAATCGAAGAAGATGACACAAGACCAGATTGAGGTGTTTATAGAGGAGAGGAAGTGGGATTACCGTTGTACGTTTCCTCCTATTTCGTCTTATTGTTGTTCCCCTTTGAACAGCCCCGTGAATCGAGCTCCTTATTGAAGTTCTCGATCGTACACCTTTGCTGGTCGCTCCATTCTTCTTTTCACTTGTTCAACTGTATGCCAATCATTTACGTCAATTCATCGCACCCTCTCCTCATTCTCCCTCGCCCTCTTCGTTATTTTAACTTCGTTTGATGCTCGCAACCAATTCTAACGCTAATTTCGTTTTGATACCCGCAGCGTTTGGATTCACAGCCGCCTTACTTGAAGGTCTTCCGATTGTTGGACTCGTCTTCATGATTTCGAATCGAGTTGGAGCTGCTATGTGGGCGTTTGGTGAGTTGATTCCAGATTCAAGCCCAAAGGACACGCTGATCACTCCCACCTATGTAGATTTGGAGAAGAGGCAGCACTATATTGCCGAGAAACGTGAAGCACAACAAGGAGCGAAGCGTTAAGTAAATACAAACAATAATCATTTTCGGTTAGGATTTTGAAGTTGGTGTAAGGGTGGTAGGATTTTTAACCTCGCGAATTCACTCAGATGGTCTGAGACTGCATCCACCTTGCCTTCTCCATCTGGTTTCCTCATGCTTGAACGATGCAGTCATGATTAGTCTAATTACAGCTAACGGCAAAATTCTAGTCCCTTTTCAACTTTTCAGATATGTCCGCCATGTTATGTAACTGTACCAATCTAAGTAGCCTGACATAGGGAAGCGGGCATCTGTGGAGATGCAAGAAGAGCTCGTCGGCTGCGCAGCAGTGCCCTATTCTCTCTCACGACCATGCCTTATTGCTGCATGTCAAGAAAGCTGAGACAATGGTAGACTCTGGGGTTACGATATATTGCCCTCTTGGACGTAAAACAGTACCCTACATGGTATATATAGCCTTTTGTGGCTGCAGCAAAAGGTAGAGTAAGGTAGACGTTCATTGGAGTCTGACGTGGGGCTGAGGGCGGCATTGCATCGTGGTACTTAATATGGATGCTTATGCAACACAAGGGCGCAGGATCTAAAAAGTTGAAAAGGGACTAGAATTTTGCCGTTAGCCGGAAAAGCTCATCCCATCTAACTCCAATTGTGACCGTGGCAAAGAAACCCGGGGTAGCAGACACCAGGTTTGCAACGTGTGCCCACTTCTTCTCTTATCACCTTCATATCACCACGAAACGAAGAGAAACCAATCGTTGAAATCGACGAAACAATGTCTCTCCATTCATCCTTCAATGAAAGTGTATGTTGTCCATTTTCCATTCATCTAATCGTGCTATCGGTTGTTGATATCGACTGTGTTTTCGATCGTCTAGGTTACGGGCGAGAAGGGTAAACTCAAGCCACTCATTGGGCGCCAGCACAGTAAAGACGAAGAAAGTGGGCGCGATAGCAGTGGGGATACCGGAAAGGAAGGTAAGGAACGGCCAGACTCGCAAGCTAGCCTGAGCCCAAGGCACTGATTTCTGAGCTCAGGAGGCACTGGCAGCAAGATCGACGGGCCGATCGAGGCTGCAGATCAACTCGACAAGGGCTCAAACATCGGCGATGGATCGAAGGAAGGTGAGCACTCGTGTTGATCGTGCGTAGATTGCCCCATATCGCTCACCGTCGCGCTGGATGTGCAGGTACCGTGAAGGCTGAGCATAGCTCGCTTGGGGGGTTAAAGGTTTTGGGAGATGAAGTGGGGATGAAGATTCCCGCTTCTGATAACCCGGCTGCACCAGTTCAAGGTACGCCGTCTATCCCGTGTACAAGCCGTATTTTGTTGAGTTGACTCGTGGTGTCAGACACCGAAAAAGGCGGGCGTCTGTTCGATGACGCCCAGAAGGCCGTTGGAGGAGACAATTTCGAGGATCATCAACACACCTATTTCACCACCAACTCCGGTTCGTGTCATTTGTACAGATTGATTCCTTACAGCGCGCCTGATTGAAATCTCTTTCAGGATTAGAAGATCCTCTTTTCGCGGCTTTGAAGCCGGTCGCTGCTGCTCACAACAGCGGAGAGGTGACCTCCAAGGTATCAGAGTGTTTCGAAGGAACTCGTACCCAGCTGCTACGCGACATCGAGGGTTGGGGGGCTGACAGCGTCACCCCTATTTTCATCCTCGACGGTATTGCTGGCATTGGGAAAACGACCGTGGCGAAGACCGTGGCGGCCCGAGCGGCCCAAGATGGTCGACTGGGAGCGAGCTTCTTTTTCTCGCGTGACCAGGAGACCCGTAAGAGCACCAAGTGGTTCATGGCCACGATCGCCTTCCAGTTGTCCCAGCACAGCACTGAGTTTCGCGATCTAATCGCTAGAGCACTACGTGAGAATCCGGACGTCCTTATGAAGGACGTTCGCACCCAGTTTATTACCCTCATTGCTGAGCCTTTGGGGGATGTGCTCAAATTCAGGAAGAATTCTATCCTGGTCTGTGTTGATGCCCTTGATGAATGTGACATCAAGGAGGCTGTGGCACTCTTAAGGATTCTCATACACGAGGTTCGCAAGCTCGCGAACTTTAAAGTGTTTATAACCTGCCGTCCTGAACGGGATCTTCGTGTGATCTTTGAACACTCCAAGGATGCACGCAAGGTCCTGCACTTGCAGGACATTGAGGACTCTGTTGTCGAGTCTGACATAAGGACCTACATAGACTTCCGCTTGTCGCCGGAAGAGGTCGCTGTGGCTCTTCCTGATTTGCGCTCGTCGCTATGGCAGCCGACTGCTAAAGCCAAAGAGGCGTTAGTCTCGATGGCTGGGAAGCTGTTCATTATTGCGTCGACTGCTGTGAGCTTCATCCTCGATACGCGGCGTCTTGCCCCAGCTAAGCAGCTGCAGAGGATTCTTGATATGCCTGGGGCGACTTCATTGAATACTATGGATAGGCTTTACTTACAAGTCTTGCAGTCAGCTGTACCTGATCCAGTTGATGACTGGTTTGATTACTATCAAAAGGTTGTTGGGTCCATTGTGCTGCTTGCAGATATTCTTTCCTGCGAAACTCTGGGCCAACTACTTGGCATGGATGTTAATGATGTTCTTGCAACAGTTGCTCATCTGCACTCAATACTCTCACCGACAGAGGGAAATGAAGCATTCCATGTTCACCACAAGTCATTTCCTGACTTTGTGACTGATCCTGTGCGTTGCACTGACTTTCGGTTCTATGTTGATGCTCAGAAACACCACCTCTACTTGGCTGAATGCTGTCTTTGGATTATGGTGCAGAATCTGCATCACAACATCTGTGGTCTCTCTATTGATGATTGGGGCAAGGAGCTTACTGAACTCCCCCTTGATGTTGCTAGTTCTATTGGAAAAGATCTGGCTTATGCTTGTACCTACTGGGCACTCCACTTAACTGAAGGAGCCTACAATGAAGAAAATGAAATTACACTGCTTTTGCATACTTTTGCCTCAAAGCATCTTCTATTCTGGCTGGAAGTTGTCTCCTTCATAGGGAGGTTTGATGTGGCATATTCAAGTCTTAGAAATATTTCTGCTATGCTTGTAAGTTGCTGCTCTATTTTACTTAGGACTGAATCAGCTAACTGTTTCTTGCAGAAGAAAGCTACATTTAGCAAAACCCTTATTTCTTCTGATATTGAAGAGATCTTTGATGATGGATGTCAATTGATCTCATTGCATCCTAACATTCTCCAGTTGGGTCCTATGCACCTTTACCTCTCTTGTCTTCCCTTTGTTCCTAGCAGAGCAAAGATATTTTCCAAGTACAGCCATCTGCTTGGAAGGTCTGTGGAAATGCTCTCACCAATTGAAGAGACTTGGGACTATGTTATCACTCTTCCATTTGAAAAAAATTCTATCAACACTGGTGTTTTCTCTCATGACTCAGACTTGGTTGCATTTGTCAGCTATGGAGGCTCACTTTATGTATGGGATACTGAGACAGGAAAGCTAGTTCAGGAGTTACCTTCTGCTTATTATGTGAAGCGGAAGAGGGGAGATCCAGAAGAATGGGATGAGTATGAGCTTTGTTTGGCCTTCTCACAGGATAATTGCTACATAGCACAATCCTTATACAGTCATGTGAACATTCTGGATCTTACAACTGGTGTAAATACCAAAGTAGCTCCAGAAGATTCTAACTTTTATATTCATGCTGTGGCCTTCTTACCTGATGGTTCAATTCTGGCAGCTGGATATGCTAATGGCACTATATGCATGTGGCAGTGTGAAACTGGAAATCACCACCAAGTTGTTTATAGTTCTGATGATCAGGAGCCAGTCCAGTATCTTCAATTTCTGAAGAGGAAATCATGGATCCTTCTTGTACTGCTGTCTACTTCTGTGAGATTTTGGGACTGTCATACTAAGACTTGGATTAAATCCATCTCTCCTACTCTTAATAAAGTTTTCTGCTCTTTATCTGGAAAGATGTTTATCATTCAGCTTCAGAACTATAATGTTGAAGTCTATGATAACAGTCTCTGCCATCTGGCAAGCTTCAAAGGCTACCAAGGAAAGCTTAATCATGTTGCCTTTTCTGATGATGAAAGCCATGTCCTTACTGCCTCAGATGACTCAAGTGTACAGCTATGGAATATCAATACAAGTACTTTGCTTGCATCTAAGCAGTACAACAAAGAATATATTCTGGGACCTTATCTTTCAGAATACCAAGCTTTTATAGTCTTTGATAAGCAAAAGACACTTTATGCTTGGGATATGAAGTTAGCCACTATTTTGGAGCAAAAGCTTCCTATTGAAAGTAGTAACAGAAACTTTCAAATTGAGCTCTGGTCTTCTAATGGTACATTTGCTTGGGAAGATTTCAGTCGTCTATTGTTAATTAATCCAGCTCTCTCATCTACTACTAGCTTACCAATCAAAGAAGGCCAGGACAATCAATCTAGTATGCAATTTAAGACATTGTCTCCCAATGCCTCTACAATGATTTTACATGATAGTAATGGAATTGCAGGCTTATGGAAGAATAGAGGAACTGAATTTATTCAGCTTCACTCAGATATTCAGTTGTTCAATGATCATTGGCCTTTCTACTCTTCTGATGGATCATTAGTTGCATTCCTATCTATTAACAAGGTAGTTGAAGTCTGGAAAATGAATGCTGAGAAATTTGTCCAACTTGCTAGCCTGGATTTATCCTCTGTTATCAAATTCAAAGATACTGCTAGACTTGCATGCAAATTTTCTCCAGATAATTCAAAGCTGGCTATATATGTGCTTGAAACTGTTATTGCATGGGATTTGGTAAACCTTTCTACCCAGGTCCTTGATGCTATCAACATTGAATGGCCAAGTACAAT